>JABUQX010070955.1:0-32500 GCA_015478945.1 Trachelipus rathkii
CATCAATAAAAAAGGTATTCGTGAGGATCAG
Source organism: Trachelipus rathkii (assembly GCA_015478945.1). Taxonomy (NCBI): domain Eukaryota; kingdom Metazoa; phylum Arthropoda; class Malacostraca; order Isopoda; family Trachelipodidae; genus Trachelipus; species Trachelipus rathkii. Next base: position 32 of record JABUQX010070955.1, read on the forward strand.
AAATAAGGTCAAAAAAGGTCGCGAGGTATATATATCATATTTCGTGCATAAATACTAATCCTAATCATTAACTGTTGTAAGCTCTAAAATTTTTAAAAAGGTTTTATTGAGTCTATTTTTTATTATAATATATTTGATTTTAAGTTACCGCTTCCTTTTCATTAGTCATTGCGTCTATTATCTATTTATCTGATTACCCTTAATGTTTTATTATATTATATCATATATTAATTTATTTAATTTTATTATTATATATTATATATTATATTAATTTATAATTAATAATATAATTATTAAATTTATTATTATTATTTAATTTTATAATACTATATATATAATATATATATATAGTATATATTATATATATATATTTATATATATAATATTAATAATATAGTTATATATATATATATATATTATTATATATATATATATATTATATATATATAATATATATATATAAATATTATATTTATATGAGAGAGAGAGAGAGATAACCTAATATATATGATATCATATATATATATATATATATATATATACATATATGTATATATATATTTATATATATATTATATATATATATATATATATATATTATATATATATATATATATATATATATATATATATATATATATATATATATATATATATATATATATAATAGGCTCCTTTTATACCAGAGAGCAATAAAAAAATTAGAATCGGAATGGTAGGTAATGCTATCTGAGAATTATTTCATTTGAGGCAATTTCTACGTAATTTTGCTCACAATTTTCCCAAAATAAAAAAGATATGTAATAAGTTTAATCTGTTATATGTTAATATATATTATTTCATAATTCAATACAACTTACTCCGGCGGTCGCGAGTAAGTTGTTACCGCACCGCTGCGCTCAACGTCGAAATTTGGAGCGAGCGCTTCAGCGAGCGTCTGCCATGCATCCACGCCACCTGCATGCTGAATAATGGATAGTCACCTGGTATTCGTTTTTAGTTTTTATTAACTCATAAATTCTTAATGAAACAAAATAATTTTACTACAGATAAAAATAAATTTGAAAATGTTAAAATATCTCATTTAAGACCAAATAAGAAGTGCACAAAATCGAGTTATGGAGCAAAAATTTAATTTAAAAATGTAATAAATAATTTTTCAGTAAATTACTTAGGTCCATGAGTTTCGCAAAGAAAAAACAATTTAGTAGTTATGTTCAAGAATATGTATGATATTATTCGAAAGTAATATAAATACAATCATAAGTAATAACAAAATAACAAACAAAGGATAAAATATAAAAAAAGAAATAAAATTAACCAAGTTAGCTTACACAAAAAGTATTATATATATATATATATATATTTATATTATATATATTATATTTATATATATAATATACTATATATATATAATATATATACTATATATATATATATATATATATCATATTATAATATATATATATATATATATATAGCAATCATGCATGTAACTAAAAAACTATAACAGCTCCAGGAAAAAAAATAACATTTTTTGATTTTTCAGCAAGCAATTTCATCGATGAAACAAAAAAAATATTTTTATTCTAATATTTATTAATTAACACTTAAATATTAGTACTATCTTGGTCTGCATGCTACTTCTCATTTAACCTTCCAGTAATAACGCGAGCAATAGTTACAAATATTGTTTTTTTTTTTATTATGCTCTGGTGAAAATGTTTATTTTTCTTTTATTCCTTTTTAGGTGGTTCGAGCCGACGCCCACGGAGGGACAGAGGGGGGGGGAACGAAGTCTCCCCGTGTCCCCGGTAGGCGAAAAACCCAACTTTGTCCTTTTTTAAGGTTTACCCGGTGGGTACTCCTTTACTTAAAAAAAAAATTCGACATTTTGGCAACTTTTTCGCTCTCTCCGAGCGCTAGACTCCTTCTTACTTCTCGAAAAAATAATATCATGACATGTTTTCAACTTTTTTAACAATTTTAAATTTTTCAAAAGCGTTATTTTTTGTTTTTTTTTAATTCATCAACCTTTGGTTCTGAATTAATAAATGTTATTTATTTTACTGTAGCTGTTATATGTTTTTTTATTCATGCATGTGGCTTTGGGATGCTGCCCATAATTATATATAATATAATATATATATATATAATATAATATATAATATATATATAATATTAATATATATATATATTATATATATATATATATTATATATATAACATTACACCTCGCAATAACGGCGTAATTGGAACCGGACCCTCACCGTTAAGCGAAAAACGCCGGTAAGCGAATTAAGGCTTTTTTTGTGCCTTGCGAGTGCCTGGAAGCAAAACTACGCACTATGTACTAAAATATATTAAATGTGCAATAACACTAACTATAAAACAATGATAGAAAGGGAAATTTACACAATGTTTACTTTTATTTATTTATTTAGTACGTATAGTACATGATTTATAACTGAAAAAGAAATAGAAAAATAAAATGGCATCTTCTTCCTGGGCAATAATGCAGATTCGTCGACATTAAAAATTTGCTCATTCAGGTAGCCTCCCTCTTTAATTATTTTTGCTAACAATGGTGGCAAATTCTTTGCAACTTTCCTATCTACACTAGCACTTCCGCCTTGCACAACTAATTATGAAGAGCCTTCGTTCTTAAAAAGAACCATCCTTGGCTAGCTTTGGAGGTCTCTTCAGTAGCATCGTCTCCTCTATCAGCTTTCATGGAGTTAAATATTTGGTCTTCAATCCAAATATTCAAAAGTTTTTCCATGTCTGCAAAAGACTATCACGCTTCCTAATAGTTTTAGTGTTCACTGGTGTCGCACTTTTCACTTTTTAAATATTTTCTTGAACTAGCTAATTGTCAAGCTAGGCCTAGCTTGGGTCCGATATCAGCATTAGACATTCCTTTTCACTTAACTTTATTATTTCTGGTTTCTCATTTAGAAGATGTTTCGACTCTTCCTTTCACTAAATGTAGAAGCCGTTTTTTTTTTTATAAATTTATTATGGAGTAGAAAGTTTGGAAAATCGCGAGATCAAATGAAGAACGCACGAAAACTGCACACAGACTGACCGCATGAATCGCAATACGCTGCAACGCAGTTTGGCGATAGCGTCTCCTTCCGCACAACAATGAGTAGTTAAGAGCGCCGTTATTGCGAAACGCCGTTAAGCGAGTAGCCGTTATTGCGAGGTATACTGTATAATATTGTATACTATTAATATTATATATATATTACTATATATATATATATTACATATAATAATATATATATATTTATATTAATAAATATATATATATATATATATTATATATTAATATAATTATATATATATTTATATATATTATATAGTTAAATTATTAATATATATATATATATATTCTATTAATATATATTAATATATTTATTAATAATATATATATTATATAATATATATATATTATATATAATATATAATATATTAAATATTATACATTTTATAATTATCCATATCATAATTATACAAAACATTAAATTTTAAGCATAATAATTAATATATTAATAATAATATAATATATACAAACCATACTAATGTAATATAAATATATGCTATATATTAAACTTTTCCAGCTCGCAAAAAATATTTACAAATCTTTTATTAATGGAAAATTGAGAAATACGGAAAATATCTCTCAAATCATAGATTTCTACTTATAAATATTCTCCATTATTGCTCTCAGCTCTTTATACATCTATATATTGACTTATTAATTTTTAACTATAACATTTTTCTTCAATATTATAGATTATATTAATATTTACCTCATTAATAATTATTTATCAAGTTTTAAATCACTGACTAAAAATTTGTGCACTTCAAAGCAAACTATGAATATATAATATATATAATATATATATTTATATATATAAATATATACTAATTATATTATTAAAATATTATAATATATTATATATATATATATATAATCATATTTATATATATATATATATATACATAATTAATAATAAATATATATAAAAATAATAGTATATATATATATATACTATATATATATATATTTATATATATATATATATATATATAAAATATATAATATATATATTAAAATATATATATATATATAATTAAATAATATATATTATATATATATATATATTAATATATATATATATAATATATATATTATATATATATATCGTAATATATAATATATATAATATAATTAAATATATAATATAATAATATAATAATATAAATAAAATAATAATAATAAATTATTTATATAAATAATATTAATAATATATTAATATTAATAATCATAATAATAATAATAATAATATACTTTGAAAAATAATAGATTTATAGATTTATATATATAAAAGATCACAATGATAGTAATTTATATAATTATTTAGTTATCTTAGTTACCTGATAAAAGAATTGTTTATTTGTGATAATCGAGTTATTGGTAAATTTGTATATTAAATTATACTTATACATTATACTATTAAATTTTAATCCTTCTTTCTGGTACTCTTCTAACTATGAAGCTACACAACATGCATATCCATCTTTACACTGTCATGTATACTTTCATTTGTATATTATACACACCATATTCTTATGAGGTGAGTGAGCACTTTGTGGGAACTTGTGCATTGAAAAAGATAACCGGAGTCCAATCACCTCTGCATAAATGAGTAAATTCATGTACAGCGTATCGCTAATGTAAGAACAATCGCATTAGTCTCAGACTAATTTTTTACTATAAGATATGTAATTTGATTATATCTATAAATATGAGTAAATTGTGGAGTTCGACAGAGGTACAATGAAATTTCTTGTGAGAGACACAGTTGTTATTCCATATTCTTTTATCTCGACTCGATTGATTGATGATACAGTAGGTGACCCCGATAGATTGATGCTGTCAATGATATTATGAATGGTGCGTATTGTGTTGTTTTCTGGTTATCATATAGTGCATGAGAGTACTATTCATGTATATTACATATCTCTATCAAAATGATCATCGAGTCATTATCATGAAAATGCTTTAAGCCTCTCTGTTTTGGAAACTTAAACATTGACTAAAGGAGCTAGACAGCGAGTATAGAATTCCATAAAATAAGCATTACTTAACTCGATATAAGTATTAGGGAACAAAGGTTGTAGAATTTACTCACTTTAATAGTAATCAATACGTAAAACTGCAATAAATAGAACATTATATGTAGTGATGCTTTATTAAGTGGCATTCTGTGAGGCAGCAGCATAACGATATACTCGTGTGTGAATTCGCCTATATAACTACTCAAGAAGTCATTTCACATAAAGGAAGGGCTTAGTATGTCTATCACAATAGTGGTATAGATATATTCATAATTAAGGTTCATCTAGAGCACACAGTCTTTTGTAAGTAGAGAGAAGGAATACTTCTCCAGAAACATGACATATAAAGAATTTAAATTCTAATACAATTACTGACACTATGATGAATATACGTTTCTATGTCACGAAAAGAGATAGTGTCTAAGTTCTCACACATATGTTAGGTGTGTGAAAGACTGATATATTATTCGAGCATCATTTATGGCTAAGATGAAAAAACTAGATGCAAATATTTAAAATCAGATTATATAATAACTATATAAATGGTATATTATCTTTAGATAATAGCTTGTTTCTAAACACATACACCTCCCTAGAACGCTAAGTTGTGAGTGAGATATCATTTGATTAAGCGCACAAAAAGCATACGCTGAAACTTACACGGTCAATGAGTAATAACGCGAGATGATTGAAGAGCTATTTTGATATCAATGACCACAAGGATAAATTAATATTACAAACTTATATTTTATTTTTATAATTAAGAAATATTATATGAATAATAGCGTGACTATGCGTACTGGTTTGAACGTTCAGGGCGTCACATAGTCTCGTAGTCAGAAAGAATACTCCACTAATAACATACATATCCATATTATTGTGTATTTTGCTCAGCTTCTGTACTGCCACAAACACCAATTGCTGCAAATATTGTCTGTCTTAGAGTCATTGTCTACTATAACTATAAATTGTCATTTTTGATACTTTGTAATATTAATGATCCAGCCTTTTTGAGGTCCCACTTTATGTTGGGTTGAAATGCTAGTTAGCTTCAACTGAGCAAACAAGATATGTTGCGATTCAATTCAATTTCATAAATAAATGTGAGGTTGTGGAGAACAGAATATACAAATCTACGTGTGATATCTATTTCACAGTTTAAGTGGGTTAGTTTTTCCTGAGATAGTGTAAATCAATAAGCTCGTTTGTCTCTCTAGTTATTCAGTACTTTGAAAATAAAAAAGGAGAATAATGTAGAATTGGCTGATAGCTTCATAATATAATAGGAGGGAAGACAGTCTTTTCAAGAACTAGTGAAATGAGCTCACATTTATGCTGCATGCACTATAGATCTCGTTGCTAAAGGTGTCAGTGAGTGAACGCAATGTATAGAATTTAACTTTTTGATACCTTTTCTCTTTTTTCAAGAAGTATCATGACCATGGCGTGTACAGAGAAATTCATCTTAATGAGATACGAACTTCAAAGATGGGTACATTATATCCACGTTAGAGATGAAAGTTTAGTATGATGCATCTGAATATACATTTTGAGAGGGAAGAGTTTTCCGATCTTACAGAAGACATAAGTACTTTTTATCTATATACGAGAGCTCGAGCAATAATGCTAGCAAGGGAGAGAATGCAGAATACAGTTTATTAGAATCTCCATGGTGAAATAAGCTAGAAGAGAAATAAAGGAATTATATGACTTAAATTATTCACGAATATCATTATAGTCAGTATATTAAGAGGATACTAGATACTGCTATAATTGTTGACCTAGGTCATCTAATTTCTTTCTAGAACTTTAATTTTTCTTCGTCTGAAACATGTTGCACTCATTTATTTAGGAATCCACTTTCGCTGCGGTGCATCAGAATAATCTTTAAGAATCTTTGATTTAATACAAGTGTATAGTTCGCTCTCTACTTAAATCAAAGAGACAAGCTTGTCAATTACATAAGAACAGCATCTCGTAACTTCTTCTTTTCTTATACACGTCATATTTGTAGTAAAGTTTCGTCTAAACTGTGCGGGAGCCTTTGTAGTCGTATTGATTTCCTCAATGTACAGATGAGTTTACTTTACTCACAGAAGCATCACGTTTTGCGAGGTGAAAATAGAGTTAAAGTACTCTTGAAACGACAATTTTCATTTCTATTATCAGCGTAATATAACAGTAGCTGCACTATATTAACAGTTTAGCCTTGATTATTGACACTCTAGAGTGAATGCTTGAAGAACTTTGTTGTCTTTACTCACTAATAAATATAATTTTAATAGAGGATTAAGAATCTCCTCTTTGGTGAAGGATTATTACCGCATGTGTATCGGATCATGCATATTATGTTCGCACATAATACACAATTGCTCTACCATAATATCCAGCTTCGATGTTAGTAATATGTATACTATTTCAAGGATACTTACGTAATATCTCACGCCATAAACGATATTATGTTAAATACGAGAATAAAGTTTCTGTAACATACTCTGTAAGGAAACAGTGCAGAGCGCTGTGAGGAGAGGTATAGTTTGCTACTACTTGTATAAATAAGATTAAGATTATTTGGTACAAAATTCAATTTTATTCACATACAAATATATATACTAATACTAGAGCTTTAAATCGAGATAATGTAAAAAAAATATGTTTATTTTTTTTTCACTCATTCTTATTAATTCACACTTTGCTACTATATATACGTATATCTAGTATACCTTCGTACTTATTGCGGCTGTTACCTAATAATAATATAATTATCTACATACCTTATTATATATACTCACATGTATTACAATGCATAACCATATCTACTGTATATCCTTTTGTCTGCTATGCATATCGTAATAACTTTCTTTCTATTCCATAACTATTATTTGATCAATTAATACCATTGCAAATTATTACATGGAATTAATTCGATCAGATCATTATCTAGAGTCTATAGACTATCTTCAAATTCTTTTCTTTTTGTCTAGTCTACATAACTCACTCTTTCTTTTTCTTTTATTATTTTTTTTTGGTTCCTTTTTCATTTACTCTTTATGTGATATCTTTTCTAGTCGCGATCGATATATACCGTGTTAATTGTTTTACTACGATCTGTCTTGAGCCTCGCGGCTAGAGTTATCACGGTACGATCTTCGCCGCTTGGTATATATATATTTACGAGCTTATCTCCAGAACAATAAACTATATTACATACAATTATTCAGAAGATACAATTCTAATCTAATGTATTAAAATTTACTGTTCGCTAAGTTATTTGAAATAAGGAAAACGATAAACAATCTCACGTTACGAAAATGAGGAGTATATATTATACTCCCGGACTTAATTCTTATTTTCATATGAACAATTAATTAACATCGGTTCTTTTCCATGACATTTTTAATTATTAATTTAATAACCTAAAAATATGTTAAAACTATATACGTTATATATATATATAAAAGGAAATATTGGGTACATAATTAATCTGTTTTACGAACCCTCAAGTTTTGAAATATTTTTTTGTTGTTTTTTTTTATATATATATTTTTTCTAGTATTAATGATTCATTAACAAATTTCAATTCAGGGTAACGGACATGATTTAAAAATATATCGGTAATCATTTTTATTTCCACGATTTTACGACTCCGTATACATTTTATAAATTTTTTTTTGTTTTTTTTAATTAATATTTATGACTAGTTAATTAGGATACTTGAAATGAATTATATAAGTGTTAACGGATCATGCATCAAAAGTTTCGAAAAAATTATTATTTAAATAAATAATTTTAAAAAAGATTAATTTTTTAGTAAAATATTTATTTTTTTTTTTTTTTTTTTATTTTTGGAGTGTTTTTCTAAATAAAGGAATACCTTCAAAAGGGTAAAAACGCAAAGATGGCATGGAAGTCGGGGTCTTCCGAGCTTCCGGTGAACGAAGGTGTAATAGAGATCTAATTTCCACCCCCTCCGGGGAGGGTATTCCGGAACCCCCGCTCTTTGGTTATATTGGGTGGTCAGCTGGTAGTCTACCTCCCTCGCCCTTATCGGGAGCTATGGAAAAAGAACAAGGTCCACCGGCCTCTATGTCTCTCCGATTCGGGGTCGGATCCACTCAAGTAATACAGTTTTTTTTTTTACATTTTTGTAATAAGCTTATATACGCCTGATATCAAATAGTAGTAATTTATGGATTTTTCATGTAATAGCATGATCGAATTCATTTTCTGAGATACTATTCATATTTATCTGAAAAAAATACTTGTAACAATTATGTGATTTTGCTAAAAGAAAATTATTTAAAATATGTGTCTGAATATTCTGTATCAATGTTCCGTTACTACTGAAATTCAAATTTGTTTATGTATACATATAACTAGTAAAACAAATATATAAAAAACAAAAAATAAAAATTTATTAGACTCACGGAGTCGTAAAACAGAAAATGATGCGTAAACAGAAAGATTTATTATAGATTAATACACATCTGATCAATTAGTGATTGGCCACCTTTCACTTCGACAGGTACATTTTAACAATTATTAGCATTACTAAGGTAATTAAAAAAAAAAAGAGAGCAAGGTACATAAATTCTAACATTCAGAGGAACATTAAGCATAACACAGCCAGCATAGCTAACTGCTGTTAGAAAAGCTATCAACACACGCATAGCGCAACTACTGACGCTTGCTCTAATAAATCCGTGCTGCTCTTCCACCAGTTCTGGACTCTACTATCCTCTATTCTCGAAGCCTTCTCTAGGTGATTAATATTAATAATTCTTTCCATGAGAATATCTGAGATTTTTTGTGCACCATAGGATAAAAACTACGATAAGTTAGATTAATAAATGCTTATTACGCTTGATTCAGACGAATTAACACGCGTTCCAACGAATCTGTTTTTTATATTTCCTTACGATAATAGTAACGAAAAAGTGAAAATATAATATAAACAACTTATAGGGTATTATTACTCTCGATCTTGTAAGACATTATTATCCAAGTCATGTAATTTTTTTTAAAAAGGGACAAATTAATATTTTAAACGCGACGTTTGTCACGTATTTTCAATAAATAGGTATATTTCTAATACGAGTGCTAATTATGACATATATTTCCTAAAATCCAAAAGAGAATGTATAATAATCTGAACGCGAACGCGAGCTTTCTAGCTCCAGTACTTTCAATATAAATCATATGGTCATTGTTCGGAATGGGGTAGGCACAATTAAAACTGAGAATCCAAAATATTTCCTTTTCTTTTAGTAAAAAATTAGATGTCACTATATACTATTTAGGTTTTTGTATGTTAGATAGTATTGTAAATAGTTTTTAATTATATATTATATATATATATATCTATAATATATTAATATATATATATAATTATACTATATATATAATATATATATATATATATATATATATGATATTATATATTATATATATATTTATAATATATATATTATATATATAATATAATATATATATATATATTATATATATATAATATATATATATATATATATATACCTATATATTATATATATATAAATATATATATATATATATATATATATATTATTATATTATATATATATATAGTCAGCGTCTGTTATATGCGTGCATATGTAATCTTAAAAACTATTAAATGCTAGCAGTAAACGGAATACATTTGCTGAAATCCTGGTCCAAAGTATGCCTGAAACTGAAAAAAAAAAAAATAAAAAAAATAAAAAACTTATATCTCAAAAACTACAATAAGTACAGCGAAAGATGCGATAACATTTTTGGAATCCTGGTAAAATTTCACATAAGCAAAATGTAAAAAAAAATTAAAAAAAACAAAAATTTTGTTATAATTATGTAATATGATTAGAAGGCTATTTAGAGACTTTTATGTTTCTCGTTAAAAATAAATAGACTTTTCTATTAAAATTTTTGTTTTGTTTTTACTAAAGAATACCCAAGGGGATACCGCACCGATGCAGGAGTCGGGGTCTCTCGGCTTCCGGGGAACTAACGGGGTAGGACTAATTTCCCCCTCCGGGGAGGGTGTTTCCGGAACCCCCGCTCTTTGGTATTTGGGTGTCCGGGGGTTCCTCCGCCCCCTCCCTACGGGGTATGGAAAACTGTCCGCCTCCCTATGTTCCCTGTCGGCTTCGAGCCCCTAGGTTGTGCCGTATAAAGCAAAATTTAATAAAAAGATCTATTTATTTAACGAATAACCAATAAAATGTCTCTAAATAGGCCTTCTTAATCATATTACTATAATTAATTAACAACTAATTGTTTTTTTTTTATTGTTTTTAACGGGTAGATTTACCCGCATTCAATAAATGTATTCTTTTCGGCTGTAGCTATTGTAAGGTTTTTGAGATATAATTTTTTTTTTTTTTTTTTTTTTTTTTTTTTTTTTTTTCAGTTTCAGGCATACTTTGACCAAGGATTCAGCAATGTATTTCCGTTTTGCTGTAAGCATTAATAGTTTTTAGAGATACAAAGACGCCACTTGCAAGGTCTCCACTTTCGCCCAACAAAAAAGTTACAACATCAACTTCTAGAGGGCGATATTCAAAGGTTTAGGCCAAGTATAATGAAAGGCGCTATCTGCTGCTTCACTTTAATGTACAAGTAAATAATTTCAATACATTTAATTTTGATACTAGTTCCAATATAAATCGCGATGATAGGTGCCTAAAAAGACATAAAAAGGAATTAAAAACAAATCAAAACAAATAGGAGCAGGTATAAGAATTTAACATTATTCATTATATAAGATAATTATTGTATAAAGACTTTTAAAATAATTTTTCTTTAAAAAAAATCTCTGACACAAATTCAAGTTAAAAATTTATAATATTAAATTTCAAAAAAATAAATCTTAAAACAAACTTGAAATAAAAGGAATTGAAAAATTATGACTATTAACATGAATAAATGAAATCAAAAATAAAACAAAAATTAAAATATATATAGCTTCTTGGTCCGATAAAAATTAATACAAAGAGTTTGATGAAACAAAAAAAATGGAGCCAAGATAATATTTAAACTTTAAATATATAAAAATTCTAAGTTGAGAATTTTATTTGTGGCTGAAGTGTTATGTATGTTGTGTCATTTTAGTAAATGTAAAAATCCAATAGCAAGTACGATATTTAATCCTTAAACAAAAGCGGGCGAGGTGCTTGATAAAAAAAATGGGAGAAAAAAAACGAAGTATTTCTCGGGGCACTAAAAGATTGTTTAAAGGGGCGCAACGATTATATAAACTATGAAACTATAACACTAAATAAAATATACGAGCGAAGTCCAAGATCGAGTGCAATAATTAATTTTTCCATTAGTATTCTTATATTTTTATATTATTATATTATCATGGTCATTTATTTCAACTATTCTTTTCACGGGGTCGTTCTTCTTCTTTCTTATTATTATTATTATAATTTTTATTAATATGTTGTTATAATAATTTCCATCATTATTATGTAATTGTTATCATTATTATTATTATTATTTATTAATTTTAATATATTAATTTATTATTATTATTATTATTATTATTATTTTATTATTATTATTATTATATTTTGAATATTATTATTTATTATTATTATTAAGGGCCTCACTCTTGAGACTCTAAGGGAAATATCACGCACCAAAGATAAAAAAAAAAGAAAAGCCAGGAAATATTCACCAAAAAAACTTTACATTAAAAGTTTAGATACAAATGGAAAGGATTTAGCTTGGTAGACGACAACAAAGAAAAAAAAAGGAATACATATATAAATTGACATAAGGGTAGAGTGAAAATTAGTGGGTCACTACTAAAGGGAGGTAGGTGCAAAAATATAAAAGTAATTAAGTGGTAAAAAAAAATCGTGCATGAATTTATTCACTTTGAAAATAACGCTCGTGAGAAAGTTTATCTAAAGTGCTGGGGGAAACGCAAGAAGAAAAATATTAAAAAAATTAGTTTGGTTAACGTTGTCTAGTTCCTGTAGTAACGGAAAACTTATAAACCAAATCTCACTTTGTCTTTAAAATTAAATAAAAAAATAAACTTTGAAAATTCTAAAAAAAAAAATAAAAAGGGAATTTGAAAAAAATCAAATATTCTGACTGGTAATTTTTGTGGACGAAATTTCTATAATACCAAACTGTTAAACTAAAATATTTACGACAGAATGTAAAATTCGGGTGAAGAAAAAATTGTATATATATAAATATAGACTACCAGGTTATAAATTCACACTAAGAGGAAACCGATTTTATCAAACAACTTATCGGTATCAGTGCTTTAAAAATAATTGAGTTTGAAATGCGTAGAATGAATTTTACTTTCTGGGGGTCGAGGAGGAGCGCGTGAGAGGTGGAGGGATTTGGACTTCAGCATTCTTCATATCAGGAGTTTATAAAAAAAAAGATATTAAGATAGTCTAGAGCAATAACAATAATTTATTTATAAAATTCATGCGACTTTGGGAAGTGTGATAGAACTGTATTTTTGAGGCTTATGCGAGAACAAAAAAATAAATATAGAGAAGAAAATTAGTGATATACATTTATCATGAAAGTCTTTCGGATGAAAGATAAACCTGATAATGACAAAGGAGAAAAGTAGAATCTAAATTTCCCTTTTCAATGATATCTGTTAACATAATAAATCATGTGTTAAAGAGTTCCCCCCCCTGCCAGTGAAAAAAAAAGGTAATTGAACTATGGCAATTGTTGCAGGAGGGTTTGAAGAGGTGGGTTCTAATGAAGTATCCCACTGAGGATATAATGGTTTTAATTTCAACCTGGAAGTTTGAAAAGTTACAAAAATGTGGATGAACAGGTGAAGATTCAGGAAGTTACGAATCTTTTGAAATCAGACTTGTTTGGAAAGAACAATGGGAAGGGTATCTGAAGGTGCATTTGTCGGATACAAAAGTGCATCCTTGTGGGAGAAGGAAAATGTTACTCGTAATTAGTCTTGGTTGGCTTTTGGGACAGGAGATTGAAGCTACAACATTGGAAGGAAAGGAAAGTAAGGTTTGATTTCCGGCTTCTAGAGTATAGGGTGTTTTGTAAGGATAAGGATTATACCTGCAATGAATGGTGTTGTTTATTTCAAGATTTGAGAATAGAGAACAGGTGTTATAGATTTCCCTTGGTAACTGGATTGAGAAGAAACCAAAAGTAAGGAAAAGTTAAAAGTTGTTTATGTCATAGGGAATCTCTTAGAAAAGAAATTTAGTTGAGAGGATGTGGGGATTATCTACGTGACTAAAAGACCAGAAAAGAAAAAAAAAAATTTTTTTAGGAAATTTTATGAGTGTGTGGTATTATAGGATCAAAAATGTAGAGTAGTACAAATAAGAAGTTAGTTGGAGAACATTTGAGAGTTTCGTTTGAGAAGAATTTAATGCATAATGAGAGACTAGATGCTAACAATTTATCTGTGTACCGAGCTTATGTACAGTGTTCAAGTTAAGATGTAATGCAATAGCATTAATATTATGTGTGGCATTTTAATTTTTGATTATTTTTTTTGAAACTTTAAAAAAAAATTTATTTTTTTTTTTCTGTTAAAGTATTGTGATATTTTGTTTTCTAACTTTTCAGTTGAGAAGATTTGTTAGTATCAAGGTAAAGAAGAAGATCCAATTTCTCAACATTTTTGTTTGTGAAGATAGGTAGAAGAAAGTTTTATGAGAAAAGGGTTGTATATTGGATTAATAAGCAAATAAAATTTGAAATTTTAGTGATCTTACCATTAATTTGTTATAAACTTTTTTTTTTTTTATTCTTTAATGAAAATGTGTTTACAGTTTCATAATTTTACATGTTAGAAATGTTTTTTCTAATATGTTTTGTTATTTATACATTGATGTAAATAAATGTAAAATAGCCGGCCCGTGGCACTTTAAAAGAAAATGTTAACAATTTAAAAATAGTTGTGAAGAGGTACAGATGTTCCTGTGTGAGGAAGGAAAAGGATAAATAGATGGTATAAATGAATCTGTGTGATGAGCAAGGCAGACAAGCTAGAGGGAGGGAAATTTTCTATCTAGCATTGCAGGAAGTCTAAAATAGAGCACCGTTCCATGAAAATGTAATTGTCCTGTTGGTATGAGAGTGAAAGGTATTGGAAAATGCAATGAATGTGGCTTTAAAAGAGTGTGTTTGCGTAAGATGTGTTAAGTGTGTTCAGCATCATAATGTGAGTGCTCTTTTGAGTTTACACACATATGAAAATGAGGTGTGTATGGAAAGTTTCAGTTTTAACTTTGTGAAGAACGTTGACATGATCTAAGAGTGTGGAAGTTTCTGTAGTGAGAGAAAGGAGAAAGCTAATTTTTTGTGTAGAATGCGAGGAGAAGATATGATTTGCGGAGAGGATGGACTGAAAGTTTTGATCCAGCGAGAGAAAAGGAAAGGTAAGAATCCGAATGCGAACTGCACGTAGGTGCGGTTTAAGTATCAATTAAGAAGAGCGGAGAAGTGAGAAATTTGAAAAAAAAAAATTTGACAAGCGTGTCGTGTGAAAATATGCAACATGATTCAGTATGTGAAATGGAGAATTAAGAAACAACTCGTGGAGAAGGAGGGATCAACATATGATCAATAAAAAAAACTGGTGGGGTGGGCGACCACCATAGAGAACGCGAAAGTGGTTTCCTGAGAATGAGGTTATCATATCGGAAACGCATTATTAGGTAACGAAATAGGCTCAGATTTCAAAGAAAATTTCAAAGGAGGAGAAGACGTGAAAGCTTTAATGAATGTGGAGAAAGACTCAGTGTTATATGGAACCTTAAACGCTAAATCTTGAGCTTTACTTCGTGAATGTGATAAACATTGTTCTTTAATGCGAACTGGAGGAAAATAACGAGCATGCTGAAGAGTAGAAAGAGTTTTCACCCTAGCGGTGGGCAAAGGTAAGAGAGATTTAACCACTGGAGAACTACTAAAAGGTGAGGTAGCGCCAAGAGCATGGCTAAAATCCCATCGAAAAGCGTTTGTGCTACTATCTATCTTATTGGGGAATAGAGCCTTGGCATGTGCTTTGCCATTTCCATTTTCTACAATATTAACACTACCTAAATTTAAGTTCCCGCTATGGGCGTGCGCGTTGCCAATGTCTAAATCATCTATATTAATGCGAGTCTCAGTGTTGCCTACAGTGTGAGAAGATGAGTCCCCTATAAGTTTCCCATTCAATAAATATTCCTGAGAACACATGCTACTTTCAGGACAAACCCTAGCTAATTTTGAACTGATATTTGCGATACCATTTCCAGTCTCAGTCATGCTAACCGTATTGTTAGGTATAAGAGAATTTTCTACCCCGTGAAAATCATGCATTAAATTAGTGTTAAAAACCTTATCGAAGCGTACATTATGAGCTAAACTAGTAGAAAAATTATGAGAGTGAGATGGAGTATTAACATTATAGGTGTAATGCAAAAAGCTTTTAACCCCATTTGAATTTACATTGAGAGAAATAGGTTTAGCGCATGCATTAGAGCTATCATTGACAAGTGAGACAACTGGCGAGCTGCGAACATTGCGAGTCCCACTGGGGGGATGAGCGTAAGGTGTGGGGGTGTCCCTGGATTTCTGGAGTAAAGAAGGTTTTCTCCAGTTATTTACTAGATCTTCTCTATTAGCGAAATGGAAGAAAGATTTGTGAGTTCCCTGAGTACGGTTTTCTTTAGCAGGAATTTTACCACTGCGGAAGCGAGAATTTTGTGGAGTGTGTCCATAAGGAGAAAAACATTGAAAATGCCTATCTTGGGGCAAATGTTGCTGATTTTCCCGGCGATAACAAGTGTGTGGAGTTGGAAAAGGTTTGCGAGGAAAGGAGGAAGGAGGGCGATAACCCATATGTGTACGGCTTTGAAACCGATCGTTTTTGAGCTCGTCAAAAAATCGTTGGCGCAAAGTTGAATTTGCAACGTTGTTATCGGCGTGCGAGTTTTTATTTAGGTCATTGGCGTTGACCGGAGAAAGAGCATTACCAGGTAAATGTTGAGAAGTAGGTAATATTGCTTCATTAAAATTGATAAAAGATTCAGAAATATTAACAAGAGAATGAGGGTTAGTGCCCTTCGATACCTTTTGATCAATGAGATAGGAGGCTTTTAAAGATTGCAAATCATGTTGAGAGAAAGTTAATTCGGGAGATAGACCTAAAGTGCTAATTAAATATTCAAAAGAAGGAGAGTTATTAAAACAAGAGTTAGAAACAAGTAAATTATGCGGAGAGTTAGAAGAATTATTTCCTATTAAATTATTCCTATTTAAAACATAATCAATAGTTTCTTCATACAATTTAGTATTATTTTTAGCGTATAATATATTACTGTTTCTAGTGTGTGCGTAAGCGTTCCTTCTACTTATTTCGTTATATTTCTTAACTATTCTTTTCTGTCTGTAAATATTGAAAGTGTGTCTTGCACCTTCATTTCTATGCTTTATATCTAGAAGTGCCTCAATATTTGTCATATCATGCCCCTCTGGCATATCTAATCTCACCACCTTGCTACGTTTCACCTCTGTGTCTGATCTCACCTGTGTATCATACGCGAAGCTCATTCTATTACTGGGCAAGTGCTCTATAGGCGCGAGAGCCATCTGCTTCCCAAATGTGTTTGCAGAACAGTCACTACTACTTTCAGTGCTATCAAATAGGCTACCAGGCTCAATATCCACACTATCTTCTATAGCTAAATCGTGTGGCCTATCATAAGAAAAACAATTTATACTCCTACCTTCCAAATTTCTAACATCTGCAAACTCCATATTTAAAGTAGTATGCGACTCAACCTCAAATCCAACATCACCATTGAAAACTTCACCATCGTTACCATCTCCAAATTCATCTGTGCTTGAGTTTTCAACATCAACTGGCAACTGCTTCAAATACACCTCGCTCTCGGAGTTGACTGTTGCCACACTGCGGCCTACTTCGTCAATATCTGTGCTTCGCGAATCTGTTTCAGAGTCATCATTAATCTGTAAAGTTTTAATAAAAGAATGGGGAGATAAAGGAGCTTTGGTAAGAGAAGAATTCATATTACACCCTTCCAATCGGGAAAAGGCAATATGGTCTTGCAAATGATTAAAACCCTGCGTCATTTCTACTGCTTTTTTATTCTCGAGAGTAAATTGTGCTGCCTCTGGAAAATGTGAATGCTCTATAAGAGTGGACTTTTGGTTTTCCAGAGGGTGATAAAAACTCTGCGTCACGTCTACTTTTCTATCTTCGGGCTTAAAAAGTGCTTCATCAAAACCTGACTGGGCGGAGTCATTAAAATCGAAATCTAAAAAAGAAGTATTAGCGCTATAAATGTTATCAATTCGACTAGGAAGGCGTGCATGAGAGTTATTAATAAATTTAAAATTATTATTAGTAGTTAAAAAGGACTCATTAAGGGACCTATCCAAATTAACATTAGGAAGATTAACCTTGCTGTTGGAATTTACATGTGTAGAGAGTGCGTTTACATTAGCGAAATGTGGAATACCATTTTGAATAAAAACATCATTACAAAAATTATGTGTTTGTGTGGAAGTGTTTTTATCATTAATAGTTGTAAGACATTGTGGATTAATATTATTTTTACATAGAGAAGTATTAAAATTCGAGCACTCTGATGGAAATACTTCATCATCAGTAGCTTTTCTAAACATGCAAGAGAATTGGTTAGCGGCGTGAGAGACATTCATAGCTGCCGCTAACGAACCATGGGCGATGGTTTCGACATCGATTTCATTCATAGCTGTGTGAGAAGTCCCGTGAGAGGAGGCTTCGGAAGGAATCTTTAAATTTTTCCTATCAAAAACTGTATGTGAAATATTGTCTAAAGCCCTATCATTGTATGAGTTAACATAAGCAAAAGTTTTCATATCATTATTAGGTACAAGCTTTTCCTCAACCCAATTATGCGAAGCTTTATTTAGAACATCCATTTGAGCTGTGGGGCTCGTGCTAGCGTGTTGATATTGGCTATCAATTTCTGTAATGGAAGCCTTAAAATAATGAGGAGCCTGGAGTGGAGTCAATTGAGAGGGTTGCTTCCTTTTACATAAATTACCTTTCTTTAGGAAAACAACACGAAATCTATTTTTAGTATTAACATTTAAATTAATTTTATATTTGTTAATAGATTTCGTGTCAGATAGAACATTTAAATAAGATGTGGTAAACAAAATTTGAGACTCTACCTTGTTATTTCCCTTGAACAAACCCCTGTGAGTGATGGTGGGTCTGTTTACCATAACATACGTCTGTGGCCCGATGCTGCCGAGAGGAGTCGAGCTACCATTTCCATGATGAGAATATTTTCCAAATTTTCGAGGCTGGAGAAGAGGTGGTGTACCATTGAGATAGTTCAATTCCAAGGCGTCGTTTGCTGGAGTACTTATATCACAGGATGAGGAGAGATTGTGCTGGAGAGAGACAGGCTTGGACTGTTCCGGCCCCCTCGAAAATGAAAATTTTGTGACTTCTCATTGTGATTGATATCTTGAAAATGTTCCAGTGGTTGAGAACCGACTTCTTGTGGCACTCTCCAATTTTCCTGTGAATGACTTGGAGAAGAAAAATGAGAAAAGGAGAGTCCGGCATCCCGGTAAAGTCTCCAATTTGGCACATTATTGACCCTTGCGTGGTCATAGAAGTTAATATTGTAAATATTATCTCTCATCATTAAATATTTAATATATTCTATAGAAACATTTGTTTGCGGAGCAATTGTTTTTCAAAATAGTGATGTGAATTATATCATTAAGAGAAGAAAAACATTAAATATTATATAACCCCTTTCAAATTGAAAGTGACTTCAAAATTTCAAAAACAATGTGAGAGAGTGGGGGAAAACAATATTATAAATTCTGACTATCAAAAAGTAAAAATAGTGAAAAAAGTAATGTGGTACCGTAAGTTAAAAAAAAATCCTCAGTGTAGTGAAATCTGGCACCTGTGTTGGAGAGAGTGCTCCGTGTTTCTTATTCCATCAATTTGAGTCGCTTTCACACAGCGATATACTCTTCTGCTTTGAGACTTCAGCTTCAACAAAGGTCGGCACTTTCGCCCCCAAAAAAGTTACAACATCAACTTCTAGAGGGCGATATTCAAAGGTTTAGGCCAAGTATAATGAAAGGCGCTATCTGCTGCTTCACTTTAATGTACAAGTAAATAATTTCAATACATTTAATTTTGATACTAGTTCCAATATAAATCGCGATGATAGGTGCCTAAAAAGACATAAAAAGGAATTAAAAACAAATCAAAACAAATAGGAGCAGGTATAAGAATTTAACATTATTCATTATATAAGATAATTATTGTATAAAGACTTTTAAAAATAATTTTTCTTTAAAAAAAAATCTCTGACAAAAATTCAAGTTAAAAATTTAAAATATTAAATTTCAAAAAAATAAATCTTAAAACAAACTTGAAATAAAAGGAATTGAAAAATTATGACTATTAACTTGATTAAAAAATTTTTGATTTTTGATTTTAAAGCATTGAAATAGTTCGTAATAAAAGAATAAATAAAGTAATATTTAAAGAATTAGAAATAGAAAGAAATAATGTAATAAGTATAGTAATTCGATTCTATTAGATAAAAAAGAATACTAAAAAGTAAAATACTGTAAAAATGACACATTGTTTTATTTAAGTTATGTTTTGAAATTGCTAGTAAAATTTTCAAAAAATTCCCTTAGGAAGTACATTATCCAGTCCTTTTTCAATAGAGGGGCGACGTCCAGGATAAAAAACTGAGAGGAAGAATAACGAGATAAGCCTACCGGTTTCGTCAGGAGGCAACTTTAAACCGATTTCTCGATTAATATTAGGGGCGACAACCCGAAATAATATAATACAATATCTTTATTCCAACGTATAACCAACTTAAATAAAAATTAACGAGCGAAGTCCACTTAGATCGAATGGATGCAATTGACCAATATAAAATATTTATTTTCCATATAGTAAATTTTAATTTCGTTATTTATTTTTATATTCATTGAATATATTTATTCATCATTGCTATAATTATCACCATTATTATTTTTGAACCTTTAAGAAAATATTAAAAAATTTCATATTACACAGGTAATCGTTACAGATCTTTTTCTTTTTATGTCCCTTATATTAATAGAGATTATTATTGTTATTAAGTAATAGTATGGTTATCATAAATAAAATTACACACCCTGATTGGCGGATTATTATTAATTTATTTGTATCTTCTTATTATTATTGCGATGTTTTTTTATATAAGATAGTTTGCCTAGGAAAAACATAAAAAGGGTTTATTAAATTAATATAAATATAAAAAATATGATAATTCAATTTTTTTTTTTAAATTGGAATTAACAACCTTCTGAACCCGAATTATATGGCTATTTTTATGCCGAAGAAAATTGTAGCTTGGAGGGAAACCCTCAGCGTGTTCTTGAGAACTCTCAACGGCGATGGCCATTCGGTAAATAATCACGAACCAAAAAGATAAAATGATAAAAATATCATATAAACACTATGGAAAATAGTTCACCAAGGATTAAATAAGCCTTGACTTTACATTAAAGTTTAGAACTCCGAAAAATGGATAAGGTGATGAGAGCTCGATAACGGTACTATCACAAAGGGGAAGTAGAAAATATTATATTACATATAAATTATAACATTAGTGAGAGAGAGTGTGAGTGAGAATTTAAGTTTGATAGATATAGAGGTCCACTTACTAAAGGGATAGTAGGTGCAAATAATATTTAAATAGTACTATTAAAGGTGGGATAAATAAATTAAAAAATCGTAGACATATGAATTTATTCACTTTGAAAATAATACGTCATCGTTTAGAGGAAAGTTTATCTTAATATGTGATAGGTTCGGGAAACGCATTAACAAGAAATAAATGTAATTATTATAAAAAAAAATTATAGTTATGTTGATTTTAAACTTGTTGGACCTTTAAAGTTCCTGTAGTAAACCGGAAAAAAAACTATATAAACCAAATACTCATCATTATGCGTCTTTTAAAAAATTTAAAATAAAAAAATAAACTTTTGAAAAAATTTATCATAAAAAGAAAAAGAGAGAGAGAGAATTTGAAAATAAAAAATCATAATATTTCCATAACGTAGAAATTAATTTGTGGACGGATAAATTTTCTATAAATTAACCAAACTAGTCATAAACTAAAATATTTACGACAGAAATGTAAAAGTCGGGTGGATATAAGAAAATAATGATTAATATATAAATATAATATATATATGCAAAATATATTATGAATATGATCTTACCAGAATAAAATATTAACTATACACTACGAGGTAAAACCTAGATTTTATAATAACAATACCTATTATCGGTACCAGTGGGTACTAAGGAAATAATGATGTTTTTAGGAAAATTCTAATATGATATAATAATTATACTAATTTTATGTTAGGGGTATCAGAGTATAGAGGACGCTGAGTGAAATAAGAGTAGTTAGGAGTGGAGCATTTGGACTTCAGATATTTTCCATATCAGAGTATTATTAAAAAAAATAATATAAAATGAAATACTATAGAGTCAATATAAATATACAATTAATTTTTTAAAATGCGAACTTTGGAAGTGTGATAAACGATTTTTTGAGCTTAATTAGCCGAGAAAAATAAAATAAATAATATTAAGTAAAGATAAGAATAAATATAGTTGATATAACAAAATTTATATTACTGAAAGAGTTACTTCGGATTTGAAGTATATTAATTATTAAACTTAGAGAATAGAAAATGAGAAATATAGATTATCTCAAATTTCCCTATCTATATATAATCTTTAACAAATAAATTCAATTGTTTTTAAAAAAAAATTATAATTAATTATATATAATAATTTATAATATAATATATATATAATATATATATATATATATATATAATATATATATAAATATATTATAATATTTATATATATATATATATATATTAATTTTATAATATATATTAATATATAGTAATATAGTATATATTAATAATATATATAAATATATAAATTAATATTATTATACATAAATATATATTAATATAGAGAATGTATATATATATATGATATAGATTAATATATAAATAATATATATATATTAATATAATAATATAATATATTAATTAATATAATATATATATATATTATAATATATATATATATATATAATATATATATATATTATATTAATAATAATATATATATATATATATATATTATTTATAATATATATATTAAATAAATATATAATATTTAATATTAATAATATTAATATTATATAATTATATATTATATTAATATATATATATATTATATATATATATATTATATATATATATATTAAGATAATATATATTATATATATATAATTAATATATATAATTATTATTAATATATAATAATAATGAGCGGGATCTTACTAGTTGGGATACTGCGGCGGCTGAAAGAACTCAAAAAGTATAATTTGGACATGCATTTATTGTCAAGAAATTATTAATCGTATTTACTTAAGCTTTACTCATATATCTAAAATACATATTAAGCAATATATTATATTCATAATACGCATAATAAAGAAATGGTACAATTAGAATTCAGGAACCAAAATTAAGTTAAGAGAGAGGCAGACTGACAGTATAATATTTATATATATCGCAGTACCCATAAAATAATCGATTAATATATTTCCAACACAAGTTATACTAGAATCCAGTCACTCACACAAAACTCCTCCGAGAATAACTGGCGAGACAGTGTTCCGAAATTACCCAAAAATAATCTTTAGCTTAAGGTATTGTGATGGCTAAAAATAAGAAAATTCCAATATATATCCTTTATGATAAAAACCATTATAATAACTACACATAAGTATTTCTTAATTAGAGGCTATTTACCCAAATTCCTTAAGAAAATTATCGAGGCGCTACTGATAAAATAAAAGATTATTCTTAATTCAGATTATATATGCCGAGGAATTAACCAACTACTCGATCGCGAAGACTGATATTATATACCGTCAACACCACACACTACAGTAGTACATAGTCTCAAGCGTTGATATAGTATCACAGAATGCTTCTCAATTATCATGGTGCGAGCGTGTTTGCTAATCTACCGTCAAAAAGAAATTCCTCTTCCGCTTCTAATTAACCCTTAAAATCTTAAATAAAAATAAAACATCGAGCTCCGTAATCAGTCCCTACTCTTCTGTGTTTCTAGAATGACCAACTCGCTATATGATATCAAGTAGGTTATATACCCAATATGAGTTATTTTTCCGCGCTGTATTCTGCTGCCGGAGGATACCTGATTACCCATACATTTCACAATATGCACTGGCACGTTTGCCACTCGTGGAGATGGTACATGTCCGTAGCTGCGAGCAGACTTTTCGAACCACGGCTCTGTATTTGACCCTCTTGTGGCAAGTACTCGCAAAAGTGGTTAGTCTTCGAGATTTGGATGTATGAGTGCGGTAATATTAGCAACTGACACTGCTGTTTCTGACAGCAAGATGGTGATTTTTCCCACTTTTCCAGTCGCGAGAATTTCTGAGGAAATGCGACACCCGTATGCAGGGATAGTTATTATGTCCACCTATTCTCGTTTTGTGGCGTCCCGATATATGCTAGAATAAAAATAGATAAGTTGGATGTTTATATAGCTATGAGATAGTTAATCTATTCCAGACATACGGATATACGTACCTATATCCTAAGTCTTAGAGTACTTACTAATTAAAGCTTTAGCTGTAATACCAGTTATCATGTTTTGTAGTATTAGGATTCTTTATGAGATTTCTAATTATAGTAAAATTACGATATATGCTATTATACATTTGAGCTTATTACTTATATTATTCTAAAACAGTTATCATCTCTACTTCAAAGTTATTCTTCATCGATCCACAACATTATGCGTGCATGGTTAACCCAATCCTTAAATATAATATATATATATATATAACCACCTAATTTGATCTTTATAATACATCAAGGTATTAGTTCATAGATAAATCTATATTAAGTAAGTAAATCCTTAGAATAAATATTATTTACTTCCTAACAATCAAACATCCATAAGTACGTTATTACCGGGAGCGAACAAAAACGCCAGGCGACTTGTCAGGGGAGTTCGTTACCTCGCCATACAACAAGGTCGGTAATATGATGATTGTCAGATTAAATAAAATCATAGTTCTATTATGTATATTTTTCCGTAACTCCGACCGTTCATAGGCGGTCTCGTGTTCTTTGGTAGAATTAGTCGAACTTCCTGCGCTCTTCATACATGACTCATCCCAAGATTCTCTATCTGAGCCTCTCTCACAATGCGTGTGTGATTACCTTATAATGTGTTTATTTGAGGTATTTCACACCCCAGTCAGCGGGGTCATCCCTCAAGGGCTCGGTATGCTCCAACACTCTTTTTTTTCAGTATAACGTTAGGGTTGAATTAATATTGTAAAGTTTAAGTTACCATGTGTGGTTATTCAATTTGGTTCTTTACATAGGCCTTTTGTGATAGATATCGGCACCTATTACCCTCTTGTTATATCGCTCCTAGCGTTCACCAGGTATGTTTATAAATCGTACATAGCTAAAGATCTTCCCGTCATTAAGTATTTCCACAATCGTCAGCCGACGCTACGCCCGTCTTATCTTGCGGCGGAGAACCGTCCAGGGAGTGAACGCGGAGAGCCCTGAGCAAGAGGTCCGCAGCCAGCCAGAGTCGAGTCCATCTGCCTCGCCGCACAAAGTTTGCGAACGCTTTGCGGAATCAGCGGCCGGGAGTAGGTGTACCGCACGCGCACCGGCAACCGCTCGAATCATCTTTTCGCGTTTTTCGTTTTTTTTCTATTGCGTGCACAAAGTTATTAAATTTCGACTTTAGTACTCTAACGTTTCTGACCAGTGGTAGTATTTTTCAACGTTAACGTCGTAATTACTCTTATCTGTGTAAGGAATGTTCTTATCGCATACTGAGCTGTGTAACCAAAGCATTCATTCACCCGGATAACGTTTTAATTCAAATTAAGCTACTCGCTTCTACACTAGGTCCTGGTGCCAGGATCATACATCTTTTCTCAACAAAGGTCATACAGAATAATTATTACTTAGACTATACTTAATTTACATATAAATGAAACACCAATCTCAAGACAATTCCTTTTAAAAGCAGTTTGCCATACTTTCATTAAGTTAATATAGAAACTGCTCAGAAGTCAGCAAAGAGCAAAGCCCATTTCCCAATATTGAAGCACTGAACTAGACATATAATATAGGTTAAAATATATAATATATATATATATCAATCAAATAAATAAATATTTTACTTAATCATTCAGTGTGTCTCCAATAAAGAAAAAAATTTTTCCTATTTTCTCTTGGTGTTTATGATAATCTTTAATAAAACGGTAACCAGTTTCAGTGTCTTGAGAACTTGAGAGACTCTTACTGAAAGAACACATTTTAAATATTTTTACCTCCTCCCGTTATCTCGAGCCTCTGGTCTCATAAGATCAAGTATTCGGTGAAATAGCGTGGAATAGCAAAGGGTACGATGAGAAGTATTAACACTCCCGAAATATGATTTTTTTACTTTTTGATTTGTGTCAAGATATCTCTCAATGATTCATTGTATATATGTTTGAGCTTTTCTATACCACTTGGTAATTGGTTTGAGTACTGTATTACTCTATTCAGATAATATATAAAAACATCTGCATCTCGTTACCTAGAAAAGGGTAGATATATAGTGAGTAAGGACAGTACTAGGCAACAACAACTTAAAATTATGAATGAACATTTATATGTAACAGAATACATATTTTAGAGATTGAGAAATGATAAGTAACGTACTTATATTGATATAACATATCATTATGAATATCAAAAAGTACTACTATAGTATAACATATATATGAATAATATATAATATTAATACCTTAACTAAGTATATCCGTACTGTAGGGATAGTTACTCGTATAGCTTGGTATTAATGTATGAGTAGAATAAAAAATAGTACTATTTAGATGATTGGAATTATATATACTTAGTAGGTTACTATTATAGGGATATCAAGTATTTACCTCTAATTAGTCCTTCCGTTTCGTTCACGTTATTCGTTACTGTTTATTTCGCAAACAATAATCCACAAATTCAATGATCTACGGCATGTCTGATAAAGGCCGAGGTGAAGTAAGTTCTCATTTCATATTCAACATAGATCGACCTTCTGATCCTCCCAGGCTCTTAGAGGTAATAGTAGAATAATAGTGTAATAATTATCTTATTACCTATAATATATATGTACCTTATGTACAGCAAATAGCTCTATGAAGTTTATGTATATAATATGGCTCAAGGCTAATATACCTAATCAATGTTCAATGTAGATAGGTGCCATGACTGATAGTTCCAGTTTCAACCAGGGCATAGTATCTCACATATAAAATATAAAGTCTGTATATAATTTGCATATTGCGAAATGAGGCATAAAATTGCTATCGGATACTTTTAATAGGATTACGTTGAGCTTTTATATATTTGAATCAATATATAGTAATAACCCTGCTAATTAAGGTACCGATATATTAACAATAACAAGCTAATCGTTTAGAGGAGTATCAGGCGCCATTATTTTTTACTGTAAGAACCCACTCATCACGAAATTCAGAGTAGAGCCCCGAATATCTCGAGTCTCTGATTTTATGATACCAAACCTAATTTTAAAAATTATGCATTCAGTAAACTTTAATTTATCTGTCTCAGCAAAATAAATAAAAGTGAGAATAAATATATACTCAATACATAACTATGTGAGATATTATATAAAACTACTATAATTACAATAGATACTAAATCATGATTACAAGTATTATTACCGTATATAATTCGTCCGTAATAGATTACAGAATAACTGATTCACGATATTATTGAAATCCCTAACGAAAAATTTTGAATAAGATAATAATAATAATATTATATAGAAAAAACATAATTAAATATAAATTATTTTTATGTAAAATAATATTTTATTATATATACATTATAGATTTTATTTATGAATGAGTATATTATATCATCACCTATTCTCTACTAATTTCATAGAGAAGCTACATGATGAGAAAAATACTCTTCTGTTATTCGATATTGATTACCACTCTATCTATTTAAATTTATCTACTTCTGAGTGTTTAGGTTTATAGAAATATATTATTTATTTATTTATTTTTATTATATATATGTATTTATTTATATTATTATTATTTTATTTTATATCTTTTTTATGCTAATCTTGCTAAATAGAAATCTGAAAAAAGCTTCACTTTTATAATCTATTTAAAAATGACTGTAAATGATAATTAATATGTACTATAAGACCGTATTTTAGACTTATTATTTAATGTGGTAGTGCAGTTTATATATTTATGTAGTACTTAGCTACTGTACGATATATAGTATGTAATTTAATTTAATATATTGTTTTAAATTATTCAAAATATAGTACCTTACATATACAATCATCAGATTAAATGAGTGTGAATAGTAGGTAATTTAATGAGCAATCAAATATAAAAAGCCAAAATTGATTGAAGATCCTATCCATGTGATATAAGTAAGAACAAATAAAATAATTTTTGTGAATTATTTATATCTAAACACAATTGAACAACATATAATTTTATTAAAAAATAACTTGTGCTCATCTTGTTACATGTATACGTGTTGGAGTCTACTCAATATAAATTTCTCATTATTTCACCCAGAAACCGTAAAATAATGATTAACTCAATAATACATTAAAACATTATTATTGCTCTTATGTATGTCTATATATATATATAACATCTATATAACTGTATATGGTAATACTTTAAATAAAGCAATATTAATATACATATATATAATGTATATATTAAATTCCATTGCTAATATGAAATATGTTTAAGTATAGCCTCTTGAATCTATTTCTAGATAGATGCATAATAAAAGAAAAAACAAAAACAAAAATAATAGAATTTAAATTATTATCCATAATTCTAATTAACTATAAATATACGTAACTATAATAAACAAAATTTAAATCACTAAAATGCGAATAGTTTTATCAACGAGTAATTATAAATAATAATAAATAAAATAAAAATAAATAGATAATAATAATAATAATAATAATAATAATTCAATATAAATCATGTAAATACTTATTGTCACAAGATGTTCGGGCCATTTTTTACAATATAATAAATTTTGTAGTTTCTTACCTCAATTTTAAATATTATATATAAATTAATATTATTATTAGAATTAAATATATATATATATATATAAGAGATTAATTTACGGGATATCCAGTGAAAATCAATAATACAAATACAAATACTAATACAAATAGATATAGATACAAATAAACAGATTCGAGGCAGTGATATATAATAAAATGATATATATGCTTATAGGTATATAGAGTTTATTCTTCACCACATATTCCATGTTGTTCTTTCCACAGAGCCCCGAGAGTTCGAACAAAATAAAGAACACACATTAACACATTGTAGAATTCGAGAGATGCAGGTAAAATTTAATGCTCTAGAGAGTGATAGTATTATAATATACCTTTTACATTGAGATGTGAATCTTATGCCAATTGAATGAGCTGATCTGCAAAAGCGCGCCTGTCTTTTACATGTTACGTTCATAACCTTGGGTAATGAACCGTGGCCACCGCCTATGAGAAGTGTGAGTAATGTGGACATCCACAAATATCAATATGAATAATACAAAAGCAGATTATTATCTAAGTTATAGTGAAATAATAGATTTCGCTTACTTGTTAGCGATATGGTTGTGGCTATGCTTGTAGTGTTGTGTGTATTTTTGTAGTATTTTAGTTAGCATATTAACTAGGAGCCACACTAATATAACTAGTTAAAAGTGGATAAATATATATATTTGCAGAAAAATTCTTATAATATATATATATACCTTTATAAAATCCTGTTTTATTGTTTATTACTATTCACTATATTTAAGACGAACGAGATATCGAACCCAATACTATGAGAGTGGAATTCCGCCCGTTATTCGTCTAATAATAAGGTAGAGCTTATATAAATAAAAGCTCGACCCTTAAACCCATGAGCCCAAACCTGAAATTCATATAATATATATATATAATTATAATAAATTAATATATAATTAATATTAATAATATATAATATATAAATATATAATATAATATATATAATTATATATTATATTATATTATAATATTTTTTATAACTTAACAAGACTATGAGAATTCTAAGATGATATTTAGATTATCGATAACCACTTATAGTATATAATTTAAAAAATATTAATAACCATCAACCTTCACAGTCATGCAATTTCAACAAAATTCTCTAATATTTGCGATAAGGAAATTAATTACTACATTGATTCGAATATAATTTATAGCAACAATAATAAATATATTAAAGTATCGAATATTATGCTTATATAAATAATGTTTAAATATATATAGAGAAGTCATATATAGCAAGTGAAAGCTTATAAAGTTACAAGGATAAATGAATTCATTTTATTTCATTTAAAACATAGATATGATAGAGGAAATTATATATTTTATTTTATAATGATTTACTTATGTAATGCTTAATGCAACTATACTAAATCATGAATTAATACACTTGCATTGCTTACAGGAGTAGGCTCTCGTACTTGGCACACACACTATAATACACTATTGCCAACAACACACACACACAACACATGCACACACCACACACGTGTGCCCCGTAGGGGTGCATACCCGAGCGTTCGTTCATTACGAACAACAGGAATACCAATAAGGAGCACCAGAGTCCATTTATGCACTCCAAATCCTATATTAATATATATATATATATATAATATATATATTAATATATCATATATATATAATATATATATATATTATAATATTATTAATATATTAATATATATATATATAAGTTATTATATATATAAAACCAGGATTCATATATTGGTATATTTTCATACTAATAGCGTTACTTTTATAGATATATTATAGATTAGGTACATAATCTCAATTCGTAATGTTACGATAATTTAAATAAATTTAACTAGTCATTGATAAATAATATAATACTACCCCTTGTTAATGAATTTTCTTAATTTAGTAATTAAATTTATTTTTTATAATCCCCCCCCATATTATAAAGTGATTTAAAAAATATGATTTTATTTATAATATTATGATCTCGCTTCTTTATTATTAGATCAAACGAGATAGGATTAAGACTAATTTATCTAGAAATATAGTGATACAGGACCCCGGTGCTAAACGGTATTCCAGGTCGTATCAAGTATGGATTTATGCATTTATAAATAATATTGTATTTACATCACTAATAATTATCCCAGTTATTAGAGACATAATACTGAGTTAATGCCAGCAAGCGGGTGTGATACCCACGGTATATATCTAGGCAAAAAGTAGCCATGTTAGCTAATAGGCTATTATCAATAAGATATTAACTGTCATATGAGCAGTTTATGAGAACGTCCTCGTGAGTGTATATAGTTTATTATACTAGTACATCCGTTAGTATATTATGCCATATTGGTCACATCTTATATCTGAATCCAAACAGAATTAAGTTTCATTAATTTATATATAACGATGACGACTACAATTAAATAATTATTATGACTTACATATTGATCAAAACAATTTATATCAAAGAATATTATATTATGTATGTAAATAATACTAAGTGAATAAATAATTAGAAAAAGGAAAGTCAAAATATAAAATGATAGATTAAACCCCATGACCTATATGAACGAAAACAAGCAATATTAAAAATATTAGAAAAAAGTAGATAATTCTATAGAGAATGCATAAGTAAAATTTAGGAGTGAAATATTTCCAGTAACTCTGAATCTTATAAATATATATTAATTATATTATATGTGAACGATCTTATATATCCATTATAACCCTAAATAGTTAAATACCCTAGATTATAATAATAAATTATTAGGGCAAGGCATGAGAACAAAGAAATACTTGAAACATTCCTTTAATATATAAATATATATTAATATATATATATACATAGCAGCCGTATATCAAGAAAATTCTGGATATATATATATTAGGTTGGCTAAGTCAGCTGCAATATCCAACTTGAACTTATATGTAAATCATTAGCATACTGTTCATTAGGGATAATAAATATTCAAAACTTGTTGAGGTATACCCGATATCCTCAGCAGGCT
>JABUQX010070956.1:0-23921 GCA_015478945.1 Trachelipus rathkii
CCATTGTACTTCGTTCAGTTTTAGTTTGGGTGTTATGTTTTCGCGTTTATCGTGAAACGCTTTCGCGTTTTCGTGCGCCGCTTCATATATATATATATATATATATATATATATATATATATATATATATATATATATATATATATATATAACTATATATATATATACTATATATATATATATTTACTTTGCGCTGTATCTGTGATTGTTCAGAAGAAGAGAGATTTCTTCGGAAACTTTGTTTGAGATGTTGTAATTTCTGCCTGTTAATGACATTTTTATTTCAAGCCCAGAAAGTTTTCGTAAAATATTTTTCATTGGGATCCATACCCGATCGCAATCTGACATC
Source organism: Trachelipus rathkii (assembly GCA_015478945.1). Taxonomy (NCBI): domain Eukaryota; kingdom Metazoa; phylum Arthropoda; class Malacostraca; order Isopoda; family Trachelipodidae; genus Trachelipus; species Trachelipus rathkii. Next base: position 350 of record JABUQX010070956.1, read on the forward strand.
TTGAATGAAGTTCTGGGTCCGGAAGGATGATAAAAATATATATAAACATCATCGTTCTCCACACTTATTTCTTCTACCTTTCCAATCCACCATTGGTCATCATATACGCAAGCTACTGTGTCATTTATCTCTACACTTAATGAAACAATTTTGCTGACACAGTGGTCTTCGTAAACGTCAGTTTTTGAGGTTGGATAGCACCTAATTATGTTCTCTGAAAGTGGAAAGAATTTTTGAAAGTTTCTTGTTCCCTTAATTCTCAAACAATTTTCATATCTCGTTTTAAGTCTTTCAATGTGTTCATGAATTTCTTCTTCTTTTACGAGAAAATAAGTTATTCCTCTTATTTTCTCTTTGCAGAATGAATATATTTGGTCAATATTAAGAATTTGGTGTGTTGTTGTTCTTTGTAAGCTGACTTTGCTTAATTCGCGCTTTGTTGTTCCTCCAACCCCATCACAGGCATTTTTCCCGTGGCAAGATGCAAAGAAATGCCATTCAGCTTTTAATGCGAAATCTTTTTGGTGATGGCAAATGTTAACAAAAATTTTTTATTCTTATACTGGCTACCACTTCCATCTGAAAAATATACTAGCTTTTCAACTTTAGGCAAATTATGTTTAATATATTTTACTACATATGTTTGGAAGACGTGAACAACTGATGTGTTGTGCTCTAAGTAGTTACTTAAAGCACAAAGAGAGTGACTTCTTAATTTACTATTTTCATCTCTAAAATATAGAACAAATGGGTGCAAAGTAGCTTGGTCATTGACCCAATGATACCCTTGAAATTCGTCTTGGACTACGTACGTGTAGTTCTCGGCAAAATCAGCCAAGATTATGCATTCATTTTCAGAAAGTTTTTCTTTCTTTTCTTTCAAAAATTTCGATTGAATTTTAGAAATATAATGGTGACTTTTGAGATTTGCCAAATTTTCAACCATTGAAAATATTGATGAAGTAATATATATATATATATATATATATATATATATATATATATATATATATATATATATATATATATATATATATATATATATATTTATATATATTTTATATATATATATATATATATATATATATATATATATATATATATATATATATATATATATATATCAACTTTTTAAAAGTTATTGAGTTAATTTTGTCATTTACAGTAGATATAATGGTACATTCTTATGTATATTAACCTTAAAATTAAATTTTTTTAACATTGTTTTCATTTCTCCTTGATGCCACACTATTTCATTTGTCTATGTATTGTCTTGAACTATAATAACTATAATAATAGCTATCATAACACAACTTAAAAAAAAATTTTTTTTGGCATTTTTGAATGGCTGTATTTCTTAAAACAAGCAAATACCAAAGTCAATATTGCAGGTGAAGGAACATCTATGGTAGTAGTATAATGTGTGAAAATTTCAGATTTTTAGCACTTACCCCATCAGAGATATTAAGGTTCAAAGTTACCGATTTTCCGAAAAATTGATTTTTGGACACCCTGTAAATTTTAAAAATATTTACCAAACTTCAAATAAGATTTAAGTTAAACCCTACTTTAGTATGTATCATCACACAAAATTTTATATCGTTAAATTATTTCCTTCTTTTAATAATACACCCACGAAAATGGAAATTTCTTCGATTTTTAACACAATTTTTCGGATTCATTTTCATGGTGAAATATTATTTTCCCAAAAAAAAAACAGGAAAGGCCAAATGTACCTTAAAGTATCCCTAACAAATCACTCTCTATGAAATTTGGTATAAGAATTACCAATATGGAGATATGACTTAAAATGTTACCTCTATTAAGTGATAAATTTTGCTCCACCTGGTCAAACATTTTGGCTCACCCTGTTACAACCAGAGTAAATCTACAAAAACGAATGGTGGTTTTGAACTTTCCAGGGATAACATTAACGCCATGCAAAATATAAAAGTTTTCAAAAATTATCGAGCGGCCATCAGCGGTACGGAAAAATGGATTGACCCATATATATATATATATATTCTTTCTTTCTTTCTTTCTTCACCTTCCTCTTTGCCCCAAGATTGGGGGTAAGGTGCTGTACAAGCATCGGAAAAGAAAAGCAGTAGGAGAACATGACAAACAAAGAAAAGCCCAGCCTTACCGCCCCTCTGTACCATTAATTAGTGAGAGCTCGTCACAGACAGAAAATCCACCCTAGAGCATCATGGGACCGCGACGGACCCTCACTATGGTAAATCGTCAATGTAAGGGTTCATCCCTTGGCCCAGGTGGGCCACAACCATACCCCCATACAAAACCCCGCCATTCTCTCCTATCATGCACCTTTATTCTCGCCTCTGCCAAACTCACATTTCTCTCCTTCAGACATTCATTCACCGACTCAATCCACTTTCTCTTCGGTCTCCCAGCCGGTCGATTCCCAACACACTCACCACTATACATCCGCTTAACCAACCGACTATCATTCATCCTTTCCACATGACCAAACCATCTCAACATACTTTCATTTATTCTCTCATTTACCCCTTTCTTCACACCACACCACTCTCTAATACGTTCATTCCTCTCTTTATCAATTCTTCTCACACCTAGCACACCCCTAAGATTGTCCATCTGAACACATTGAACTTTAGATCTATACTTCTTATTCCAGACCATAGTCTCACTACCATACAATAACACAGGTAACATCATACCCTCATGTAAGACCTAGCACTTCAAATAAAGTCCTTTACATTCACCAACGATTTAATTGCACCAGCCACCTTCCTGCCATTCACAACTTTCCTACTACACTCTGCATCGTCCGTTCCCTTCTCATCCAACATATACCCTAAATATTTAAACTCAGACACTTGTTCTAGCTGCTCACCATCTAACATAACTTCACACTGAGGACTGTCCTCACTCACAACCATAACCTTACTCTTATCCACGTTTACTTTCAAGCCCCTCCTTTCACACACCCTGCCAAATCTCTCTATCAATCCTCTCAAACTCTCTTCAGATTCGCCACACAGAACCAAATCATCCGCATATAATAGGTAGGGCACCCTCCACTCAACTCCATTCTCCACCATTCTAACACCATTTCCTGCCATCCCCACCACGAATTCTTTCATAACCCCATCCATATACAAATTGAATAACCAAGGAGACATAACACAACCCTGTCTTACTCCCTATTAATCCTAAACCAATCACCATTGACACCATTTGTTCTTACACACACTATCATCATACATACTTTGATTTCATTCAAGCCTATTACCAACACCATATATCACTAACACCTGCATAACAGCCTATTAATTCTATCATACGCCTGTTGCAAGTCCATAAAACCTAAATACAATTTATTCTTCTTCTCCCTCATTTTCTCAATCATTTGTTTCAATGTAAAGATTTGATCCACACATATATATATATATATTTGTATTATATATTACCAGGTCCCTCAGTCACTCGACTGCACTCTTTAGACCAAAATGCCAGCACATATACGCTTCTACAGCACTCAATAAACTTATTCCCCCTATAATTTCCACATTTCCCCTTATCTCCCTTACCTAATAGAAGAGTATCTATACTATATATATATATATAATATATATATATATATATATATATATATTTATATATATACATGCCACTCTATATATATATATATATATATATATATATATATATATATATATATATATATATATATATATATATATATATATATATATATATATATATATATATATCCTCCTCCTATCCCCAGATTAGGGGTGAGGTACGTAGCATACACCGGAACAGAAAAGTAGTAGAAGAAAATGAAGCAAGTTGTCTTTTACCGTCCTCTTCTTAACCCAGTGAGATTTTGATGTAATCAGAAAAATCCAACCTGAGGCTTCACGAGACTGTGACAGACCATCACTGTGGAGTTCATCCCCTGGGAAAAGCCAACAACCATACCCCTCTCACAAAACCCAGCCATTCATTCCTGTTATGCACCTTTCTTCTAGCCTCTGTCAAACTCACATTCCTCTCCTTCAGGCATTCCTTTACCGACCAAATTCTTTGGTATTCCAGCACACTCACCACTATACATCCGCTTAACCAACCGACTATCATCCATCCTTTCCATATGACCAAACCATCTCAATGTACTCTCCTTTATTCTCTTATTTACGTATTTCTTCAAACCACACAACTCCCTAATGTGTTCATTCTTCGCACACCTAACACGCCCCTAAGATTGTCCGTCTGAACACTTTGTACCTTAGATCTATATCTCTTATTCCAGACCAGTTTCACTACTATACATTAACACAGGTAACAACATACCCTCATGCAAAACCCTAGCACACTCAAGACTTGGTCCCTTTATATCCACCAAGGATTTAATTGCATCAGCCACTTTCCTACCATTAACAACTTTCCTACTACATTCACCCTTATCGTTCCCTTATCACTCAACATTTATCCTAAATATTTAAACTCAGATACTTGTTCCAGTTGCTCACCATCTAACATGACTTCACACCGCGGACTCTCCTCATTCACTACCATATATATTTATATTCAGTAATTGATGAAACCTCTATTACAACTACTACTACTACTATTTTTGTGTTATAAATACAAAAGAATGAAGATACATTGTCATGAAATGGAGAATTTAACTGGAAAAATATAACAGCCAACTAACCACTAGGATGAGCGTCAGTTCCAGCGTCGCTCGCTTCACTTGTAAATGAACTAATATCACTGGAAACCTCAGAGCTGGTATCAGTCCCTCCCCCATCTTCAGGCCATCACGTGAACATATTATTCTGAAGCACTAAAACATGGAACTACTCTCATAAGACATAGAGAGTGTGGAGCGTTCGATGCAACTAGTGAGAATAAACAACAGTTTCATAAATTACAAAAAAAATATATGCAAATTTAATTTAAACAAACAAAAGTAAATTCCTCCACAAATACAAACACACACACCCTTTTCAGATAATTATTTTTTATAAAAAATACTCTATAAAATATTAGAATATTAACAAATTTTGAAAACCAATAAACAATTATTAATTACTTTCCATTTAATAAAAAAAAAGTGAAATCTACTTTCAAAATACAAATTTGCGTGAGTAAAAAATGATATCCAAGTCTTGATACATGCAACTATACTAACATTTTAATTTAAGTATTAATATTTGCTTTTACTAACCATTTCTGCTGTTGTTACAGGAACAGATACCTCTGCGAGATTAGAGTCTTCGTGAATACGTGACAAGCGACCTCTAAGTTCCGCATTTTGCTGCAATGCCTGGTTCAGAAATAATAATAATAATAATAATAATAATAATAATAATAATAATAATAATAATAATAATAATAATAATAATAATAATAAGAATAATAATAATATTTTTACTTTTCATTGTTTTTCGTTACTTGATAAAAAAAACAATGTTGTTTAATTTGTCACCAGAAATGTTGTTTATTATTTTACTTATTTTTCTATAAAAAATATTGTTTAAGAATTTTCCATTTCAGTTATGTATTTATAAGGGAAGTTTCATATTCAGCAATGGTTGGCTGAGCACCGCAATTTCCCGCACCACACCGAATCACCAAATTTGTGTGCCGCACTGCGCAAATGCGAATGAGCAAATATTTGAGGTAAAATAAAGTTGACAGAATTACAAATGAAGTAAAATAAAATATAAGAAATATAGTAATAATGAAAATGAAAGAAAAAAATCTCTGTAGAAAAAGTAGTCTTAAGCACTTCACAAAAAACAAACAAACAAACACACACACACTTTTATAAATCACTACTGCAATGGCCAACACAAAAAGGAAGAAATCTTAATTAATAATAACAATAAAGGCGAATTATTATAATTCTATCCAGTGGTGATCCGTAATGATATATATATATATATAATATTATATATATATAAAAGGATATATATATATAATATATATATAATAAATATATATATATATATATATATATATATATATATATATATATATATATATATATATATATATATATATATATATATATATATATATATATATATATATATATATATATATATATATATATATATATATATATATATTATATATATATATATATATATATATGATATATATATATATACATTATATATATATATATATATAAAAGGACCCCTAAATTTTTGACATTACAAAATCATACCTGATTTAAAGAATTTCTTAATGTAGCAATTATTGACGTGGCACTGTGAGAGCCAAGTAAAGATGCTTCAGATTCGAAGACCTGACGTGCCTTTTCTTTTTCTATCAGAAGAGATCGCAGAACGTAATTCATTTGCTGGACAACTGAAAGTAGTAATAATAATAATAATAATAATAATAATAATAATAATAATAATAATAATAATAATAATAATAATAATAATAATAATAATAATAATAATAATAAAAATAATAATAATAATAATAATAATAACAATAATAATAATAATAATAATAATAATAATAAAATAATAATAATAATAATAATACTGCATTAAGATTCTGAAAATCAATTTAGCTAAATTCTCATTAGGGATGGGTAATTTGTTACCAAGAATTTATGGAAACATGTTAAGTAGAACAAGACTATTATACATACTAAACACTTTTTCATATTTAGATGCTTGTCATGGTCCAAAAAACTATAACACTAGTCATACTTTATCTACCAAAAAAGAAAAAAAAATGGCTTGAAAAATACTTACTCTGTTTTGCTTTCCTCGAGAAAAGTAATCTGTTACTGATTTCTTGAGGAAGGAATCGAGAATCGAGAGATATTGCTGGTGGTTGCTGTCCTATGAGTGGAGTGCAATGATGGGCTTGAGTAGTGCTGGCTGTGGGAGAAGGAGTGTGAGGAGGGGCACCAGGCCCTGATGATGTTAGGTTTGAATTTGCGTCAGAACAACTGTGTGGTCGAGAGGAACTACTGGAAGATATAAGGCCTGACTGTAACGATAAAGCAGGATTGCTGCTACTTAAAGGCCTCAAATCTGCTAAATTGCCATCAATTTGCTGAAAAAGTTTAATAATATATATATATATATATATATATATATATATATATAATATATATATATATATATATATATATATATATATAAATATATATAAATATATATATATCTATATATATATATTATATATATATATAATATATAATATATATATATATATATATATATATATATATATATATATATATATATATATAACCCCAAAACTCATATTTCTCAAGTTAATCCAATGGAGTCCGTCTACTTTTTTCTAAATTCTGAAAATTGATCCTGCAATTTTCACTTCAAAATTTATTTCTACTGTTTGATGAATTTAATCATGCCATTAACTGTGGGGTTCACTGTCTAAAAACTGTAAGTGGTACTTTTTGAGGTAATTATTAAATGGTGCACTAAGCTATCAACTTATGAGAACTTTTTATTAGGATAAGACATTACAAATAACGATTCAGAATTTTTTAAAAAAAGCATTTTAATTTATTTGTTTTAAAAATGGGTATGAAAATCAATTTAGGTATATTTTAGGTGAAGTTTTAAAAAGGTTAAATTTGAAGAACTAAATATGAAAACCAGTAACTTTTCATTTAAAAAGGACTTCCACTGCAAATCCAAAGAGATTTCAAGTCTATATAAATAAAATTTAATATTGATAACAGAGTTTTCCATAAAGATTAATTAGTATATATATCTACTTGTTATCTATCTACTGGAAACCCTGCCCCTGAAATCCATTTAAAAATCTACAATAGTTTAAGAAGAAGAATGATGGATGATGAATCTAGTACATTTGAATTTCTGACTGACTACTCAGCTAATTTAAGAAAAGGATTTGGCAATTTTGATATGGGTGAGAGACATACTATTTGGAGGCCAATGTAGATACATGGATAGAAGCAATGCCTATATATATTAAGAGAGGTTGAGTGATGGTTTTAAGAAACTAATCAAATTAACTAAAAAAAATTTCCTTAATATATTGATTCCATATTTTAATACAAAGTTTCAGTAAATATCTGTATGGTTCTGAATTTCCTTTTTAAACAAAAAGCTCTTTTACTTAAGTGATAAATATTTTCTTGAATCAAGAAGTTAAGCACCCATAATATATTACTGTTTTTCACAATATACTAAATATAAAGAAAAAATACTATTATGTGAGAAAACACTACAAAATATCATACTGAAATTAACATTTGTTTCAAAATTTTTAACAACAATAAAATATAAATTCAACGTAATAAAATGTTTCAAAATCTTTACTTTGCCTTTAAGAATATGTACCCTAAATAATAAAAAACTAAATTACATATATTTAATCACAAAAAATAAATGCTTTCTATAGTCATACAAACCATATTAATGAAAGTCTCAAAGCAGTCACAAAGATGAAACAAAATGCAATAGAAATATTTAAATTAATGGTAATTTTTTTTTATAGTTTCTTACTTAAATTTTATTAAAGGAATATAATGTATCTAAAATTAAATTCTTTACCTTTAAAATTTTTATTTTTGAATAAATATTCTTTGATAACCTATATAAGATTCGAAGTATATACCGGTATATATTGTTAAATTTTTGTAAAATTTCCATTAGTTAGATGTATGCTCTCTAAGAGCACCCCGCCTGTTGGATACAAGTAATTAATTATTTACAGATTAGATAAAACCTGGTTCGATTACGAGATATGGGTCTAAAAGTCATTCTCATTCACTCTATTACAGCAGTCTCTATTACACTGTAAAGCTATTCAGTTGCATTCAGAGACCGTGCGAGCAAGATATGTTTTAATCTGCTATAACATGTGAAACTTGCAATTTATCCAAGTGATTCCTAATTATATAAATAATTTAATTAAATGTTTATAGTAAATTCATGAAAGCAACTCAATTTTATTAAAGTAGTCAATTCTTAATTAAAACATTTCATTCTAACTATTGTAAATTATACCCTAATTTAAGTCTGAGGATTTTCTTGTAGAGCAAGTCATAGGCGCCAATGTACTTGTTGAGCAAGTGGGATTTTTCGGGTTTTTAATCAGGAGTAGATTGTGGCGTCTGGGGCAGGAGGCTGCTAGCGCTCACTTGATGGACTCCTTGCAGCCCCTCCGGGAAAGAAACGCAAACTTCAATCCGTGACAACGCTTCACATCTTCCCACATCTAATAATTCCTTCAATTGAAGGTGGTTTTGAGACTTCACCTTACCCCTTCAAATTGGTGACCCTGGAGTGACCATGAACACCCAGCCGAACATCCATCAAATTAAGTTTCTTCTGCTGGGCGCTACTCTGTTCGGCCATCCCTGTGCCGCCTGTACCGTACTCAAGCTTCTGCAGGTGCGGCCAACTGCCAGTAAGAGTACAGAGTGGTCGAAGCCTTCTCAGTGACCTTAATGTTGTCGCGGACTTGCTCTCACCTGACAGCTGACCCGACATCATTTCAGGACCGAGAGCGAGTGTGCTCGCGGCTTGTCCTGGGGGGAGTCCTTGAGCGTCTGGCAGGGGGTGCTAGAACCACTGAGGAATCCTAACAAGCCTCCGGGAAGAAACGCCACTTCATCGTGACAACGCTCACTCTCTTCACCATCTAATAATCTTCTAATGAAGGTGGTTATTCAAGACCAGAACATAAACCCCCTCAAGATAATTTATTTATTATAAACAACTTTATCGAGTCATAAGGTAAAAATATTGTATATCTTTTTTATTTTATATTTGACTATTAATTAGGCTCAACACATTTAATGCATTAACTATCACACTCCTCGTTAGTCATTATAAACTGGGAAATGAAATTTTATGAGTTTTTCCCTATTTTTATATATATATATAATATATATATATATGATAATATATATATATATATATATATATATATATATATAAAAAAAATATATATATATATATATATATATAATATATATATATATTATATATATATATACTATATATATTCCTATATTTATATAATATTATATATATATATATATATAACACGGTATATATATTTATATATATAAAGGATTTAAACTATAGTTAAAGCTAAACTATATAAAAAGTTAATACATAGAAATGTGGAAAATATATTTAAAAAAAAAAAAAGTGTTTGAAGTTAGTATCGGCTAAATCACAAACCAATCTTTCATAAATAAATAATAAAATAGAAAACATATTAAATAAAGCAAATGCAATAAAGAATTCATTATCGTCATCAATCATCATCATTAAGGTTATAAACATGCTTTCAAGATACCGCCTTGGTTTAAGCAAGAGGAAAATTTTTTTTATTTATTTATTTCCAAAATTAAAAGAAAAAGAGGATCTATGTTTATATCACCAAGCAAATAAAAGACCACTGTTTTACCAACCCGTCAAAAGGAATAAAAGTAAAACAATTACTATATATAATTTATATATATATATGATATAATATTATATATATAATATAATATATATATATAAAAAAAATATATAACTATTATATTATATATATATATATATATATATATATATATATTATATATATATAAACACGATAGCAGTAAAGGAAAATCTTAAAATATGCTGGAAAGGATATACTGTGTAAAATAGGGAAGGACGTGAAGGGTATCTGAAAAAAATTTCAAAAAGAAACTTGCCAACGCAGGAGGAGATATGCAGTCAAGTGAATCAACGGCAATGACCTTATTAGAACTCTTTTCAATAGGTAAAACTTCACCGGCACTTCCAGTAGATTTGTTTGATTTGTTCTTACGTAGACGGAATTTGCCCCTCTTTTTAGTCGAAGGGGTGGCCGGTTCTCCTATTATTGCTAAAGTAGAATGCATTAAATAGTAGGGGAAAAAAGATAAGAGATATAATATCATACACATATTATAAATATCCTTCAAGAAGTACGATAATTAACTACAGATTTTTCACTTTTTTTAAAAGTTTTTAGTATTCGTTTAAACTAATTTTGGACGATTCCAGGGTGAAATCTCTGGAATTTGAAGACGATGGTAATGTTGATAATTAACAAGTTGGATGCATCATGGCCATTGATCATGAATCAATGATTGATTGGCAGCATATCCAGTTTTAAATTTTATTCTAATTATTAGAGTATAAGATTTGAAAGTGATTCTGTTTCACGGAAATGGTAATCCATTTCCTAAAACCTTATTACAATTAACAAATATGATCATTAATTTATCTTTTATATAATTTATATTATAATTAATGCTTTTAAAAAAAAAATACTCCTACCTAGAATAAAAAAAATAATACTTTGATGAATGATCAGAATAATTTAATTTTCTAAACTTATATAAATAAATTTATATAATAATTAATATATATATGCTGAGGAACTAGTTTTCAAACTACACAAATTTAATATTATATAAAAATATACACTATGTATTAATCACTCTAAACAAATAATAAATGAAGAAAAAAAAATATAAAATAACAGTGGTGGTAACTTTTAAGATAAGATTATAAACAAAGCACTTTATAAAGTTGTTATAAAATAAACATAGCTACAACTATAAAGCGTTTTGTTCCTGTAACTTCTTTGCTGCTCTTTTATCTTCTTCTTATTATATATCTATAGTTTTTTGTATTAAGTTAAATCTATTAATTTGTTGTGGAGAAAGATTTATGTATTAACTTAACATGGACTAAAATATATATATTAGTAAACTATATATTTTTTGTTTGTATAATGGAAATGGATAACCTACATTTAATTTTTTATAAAAATAGAGTAAATCTTTGGAACAAGTTTGGTCCATATTGAAAGTTGGCAATACAATGTGATTTTTTCCTATAATACTTTAGATCATTTTTTTTTTATGCTTCTATTATATTATATTATTTTTAGTTTTATTATATATTTATAGTAATTTATAAATTTATTTTTATTTTTTATAAAGATAATACTATGGGATTTTTTAAATACAACTATTTATGGTATAGGCTGTAAACTTTATCCTAAAAATGTGAGACGTGCACTAACGTTTGTTATTTTTTAATTCATTATTATTATTTTTAGAGTAATATATCCTGTGGTGTGTTGTTTTATATATCTTTAAAAATCGTGAGGAGGGTGAAGCACTCTCTTGACGCTCATATCTATATATATATATAACCATAATAAATAAAATATAATAATAATAATAATAATAATAACTCTTGAATGATCTAGAATTATATTTATCTTTTGGACTTAAATGAGAATAATTCAAAAAATACTTAAATTTATAAATTTCAATACCCGACCCACACGTGAAAAAATGTTTATCAAACTATTATGATTAGAAGAACATTTCCCCTTTCAAGCTACTCTCATCTCGTGATGGTGAGTTTTATTAGAGTTCTTGCATAGAATCTCTCACTCCAAAATTAATATACAAAATAAATATGAATTCCGTGTTTAGCTTGTAACTAAAAATGAGTTATATCAAACATTTTCGATCTCTTCTCGATGACGACAATATATAGAAAGTACATATACTTTTGTGCTATGTGTTGATATTAAAATATATAATTCTATTATAATATTTATACTGTATTTATTCTGTCTCTATCTAATCATATATTAATTGTCTATTTATTTTATATACACATTTGTATTTTTTTCTCATACAGTTTTGAGCCATTAATTAACTGCACGTAATACGTATTATTGATTATAATATATATAATATTACTATATATATATATAGTATTACTTAACCTGAGTGCTATTCTTTATTTACACTTATATATATCATCTGCCTTCACATACTCAAAAAGCCATCTTCCTTTTAATATTGAACATAATTTTTTACTATGTATGAATAATATAGCATTTATATAGCTTTTTACACGTTTATTATTATACTCATAATTTCTCTCTACATAACATCTTTTACGTTAGACTATGGTGTTAATTGCTGGGGATAAAACTATGTGTCTATTTTATCCAAATCCCCTATGGATGCTTTTAATACTCTATTTTCTATATTGTTTTATAGTTTACACTACACACGCAGCTACTTTATAATGCTTTATCATATAGTAATAATATGTCGTCGAGGGTTCATCATGTTGGTAGAAAAGTCTTCGTCACTTTATATAAGTATAAGTATACTGGGATAGTTCACATTGTCTATTTCGCGTGATATATTGTGTTTATTCAATGAGTATCGATTGTAATTCCACATAGCTCGCATGACTCGAAAAATTGTTCATTCGAGTAAGCTGATTATAAGTTATAGTAAGAGTAATTTAGGTATGTAATAAAAATCTTATTATTCATAATTCGTAACGTCCTTATTTTTAAATGAAGAAACTAATCTCGACAGTGTGCGGATAATAGTAGAAATCTAATCTCAAGTAGCGGTAAGTTATAGGAGTACGTAGTTTAATTTAATTTAAGCTTAGCTTAAACACTATCAAAGCACACTCAACACTCTATGCTCTTGCAAGAAAGCCTGAGGTTCGAACAATAGCTCCAAGGTGAGAAAGAGTTTCTGAGATTTCTGACGAATCTATTAGATAGTGTCTTTATGTCTCTTTTTCGGTCACGTGTACACCCATTGAGTTACACTACGAGAAACTCTTTACCTCTGCTCCACTTCGTAGTATCAAAGGATCCTGCATAAAGCGGCCTGAGTAGGTAAATTCTTTTTCCCTTCCTTTCATCTCACTAAGTACCATACTCTCTCCCTACTTAAGAAAATCTGTACTGAAAACTGAGAAGGGCGGGAGGCCTCTTTTCCTTCTTTCTCGAAGAACAGGAGTGGTGTGAGGTTAGATGGTACAAAGGATCACGCAACCCAAAAAACGTGTTTACCCCATACTTGTGTTTATTTTGGGTGGATTACCTTAATCATAAATTGTTTCTACTTTTTCTTTTTAATTTCTTTTCTTGGTTTACTACTATCAAAATATGTATTATATATCATAGATGTATAAACCTGCGGTCTCCTATTTCTTCTCAAAGCTTCACTGAGCTTGTGGTGGCAGTCCGTTTTCGCGTAGTATCCGTTTGTGTGTATATTCTTCTTTCCATTTCTATACTATATGTATTTTACAAAACAAAAATACATTTGCTATATATATATATATATTATATATATTATATATATATATATATATATAAATATATATATATATATATATAAATATATATTAATATATATATATATCTATAAGTTACAATATCTTTTTAATAATAAATATAACAAGGCGTCAATAGCTTCATTTAACTAAGGAGTATTATAAATTCTTATTAATAAACTAAAAAATTATATAAAATCAAATAAAAATATAAATAAAAAAAAATCATAAAAACATCTATGATTTTATTGCTATCTCTGCCAGATTGAGATGGTGAGAACATCTGGAGATGAAAGCTTCCGTCGCTACAATTTTGATAAGCATTTTTTTTGATAGATGTGCTGGTGACTGTTTATATACGCCTAGTGGTTTTTAATAGCTTTTCAAAACCATTATGCCAGATATAGATTTCACATATACAGAACTCTTTGACACTATATAAATATAAATAACAATAATTTATGAAATAAATTCATATAATTAGTGTAAATAATAATTATTAATATTTTGTAATTAAAAATATATTATATATGTGTTAATTAAATATGTATAAATATATAATAGATAATAAAATTATAATTAAAGATAAATATAATGTATAGTATAGAAATATAATATACAATCAAATGATGTTTAAAATAAGAACTATAAATTTATTATAATATAATCCAATTACAAGGTTACTCCAAACCATTTAAAATACTGTTTTTATTTTATTTATAATGAATATATTATGATATACATAGTAAAACTACAAGTAAACATTTATTCACTATAGTAGAGTATTTAAAATATATTATATATATTATATATATATAATATTTATATATTATATATAATTATATATAATATATTAGTATATATATATATACTATAATATATATATATATATTATTAATATATATTACTATAATTAATTATTATTAATATATATATATATATATATATTACTATTATATATATATATATATATATATATATACTATATATATATATAAATATAATAATATATTTAATATTAATATATTATATATTAATATTATATATTTACAGTTATTTAATAATGAGTGACAAGTAGTATTAATAACACTAATTACTCAAATATATACCATTCATCACTACACTATCATACCATTAGCCATACTCAACATATCAACGGTTAACATATATAACTTTTAATTACACTCAATACAAGACACCCACATTCCTATTAGCCTCACGCACAGTATGAGTTCTGTTGAGATTACGAGCTATGCTACATGCCTCACATACGTAATGTAGACTGTGGGATATTCATATGTACTTGGTTCGATACATAGAGGGCTGGAGGTTACTTTAATACCAGCACTCTGAATAATACTTGAACTACTCACGAGCTTACTTTGCCACTTTGTTATATGTGTACGCGTTAAGTTTGGTTAGGTTAGGTTCAACCCTGGTCGGAAACAAAAATTCTATATATTGTACTACTTACTCTCTCCCCCGATTAATCACTGTGTTGTGTAAAATTAACAGAAATTAATATATATATATAAGTATTATCGTCATATCCTGGGAGTAGCTGCTTTATCAATATATATATAGTATATATACTATATATATAGTAACGACAGTACTAAATACTATTAATATTTTAAGGGGTATATATAAATATATTGTGTATTTAATTATAAAATATATGTGTGATAATATATATTATATATATTATAATGTTATATATATAATATTAATATATTAAATATATTATATTAATATATATATATATATATATTATTATATATTATATATACTATATATTGATATATTAATATAGTGAAGAGAGAGAGAGAGAAAGAGAGAGAGAGAGATTTAGTTAAGAAAAGAGTAGATGATGAGTGTTAGATGATTAGTGAGAGAGATGGAGAAGAGCTCTAGATGCAAATTTCAAATTTGTAAAGAATGGACTGTTAAGTCGTCGGAATAGAAATGGATTGGGTTAGAAAAAGTAGAGGAAGAGGTAGAGGAGAGTGAGCAAGAGGGAGAAAGGTGTATGTAAAAGATGGATGAGGCAATGAAGAAGGTGAGGAAGGAGTGACGCTAAGAGAGAGTAATATAGTAGTAGCGATGGAGTGTAGTGGTGATTGTGAGTGGAGGAGAATATGAAAGATGTGTATGAGGAGAGATGGAGGAAGAGGGTATGTAGAGAGAGAGGTAGGCGTGTAAAGGAGAGAGGGTGAGATGTAGGAAGAGTGAGAAAGAGTAGATAGAGTAAGAAAGAGGTAAGAGGAGTTGATGGTGTTGTAAGTAGGGACAGAGATGATGAGTGTGATGGTATTGAGGTGCGAAGAAATGTGAGTAGGGAAAAGTGGAGATGTAGCATATGTGAAGAGTTATTTGGTGATGGTAAGGGAAGAAGTGAAGAGATCTGTTAAGAATGAGGAGAAGGTGTACGATGACAGAGTGTGTCAGTGTATGGTAGTGGAGCGAGAGTAGAGTGCATGAAGAGAGATGAAAGGAGTAATAGATCACAGAGTAGATGGTATTCAGAATGACAATACTTCAAGGGACGTGTGAGTAAGCTGGTTGAGAAGGAGATTGATAGAGAATAAAAGGCGAGAACGACATGTATGAGTTAGGTGGTGAGGTATGTGAAGAAAAGGAGTAAGGTGAAAGAGAGAGAGATAGAAATGTAGAAGGTAGAGAGAGTAGAGCGGTAATGGTATGTAGGTGGAAAGGATATGATGAGTAAGATGCCAGAGTAAGGTTAAGCGAGGAATGCCTATGTGAGTAGTGCTGGAAATGAACCTGGCTGAGGAAGCGAAAGAAAATTATTTGTGGATTGAGTAGCAAGGATGGTCTCTTGAGAAGAGAGAGAGAATTGTTGTGAGTACTTTTTGAACTTTTCATTTAAGACTGAAGATAGTGAATAGCAAATATTTTAATTGATTAGAATAAGCTTTTATCATTAATGTTGAATTTTCCATTTTAATTTGAATAGGAAAAACTGGTTTTGTTTTTCCAACATTGCTTCCATCGGTGGTCCAAAATGTATCGATGCTGAAAAGTCGGGTTTTAGATTGACCACCATAATTTTTCCAAGACTTTAATTTATTATTATTATTATTATTATTATTATTATTATTATTATTATTATTATTATTATTATTATTATTATTATTATTATTATTATTATTACTTCTTCTTCTTCTTCTTCTTCTTCTTCTTCTTCTTCTTCTTCTTCTTCTTCTTCTTCTTCTTCTTCTTCTTCTTCTTCTTCTTCTTCTTCTTCTTCTTCTTCTTCTTCTTCTTCTTCTTCTTCTTCTTCTTCTTGTCTTCTTTTTCTTTTTCCTTTTCTTTTCCTTTTTCTTTTTCTTTTTCTTTTTTTCCTTTTTTTTTTTTTTCTTTTTTCTTTTTTTTTTTTCTTTTTCCCTCTTTTTCTTTTTTCTTTTTCTTTTTTCCTTCTTTTCTTCTTTTTTAACTGAATGTGTGAGGTGTGTTTTTTGTGTTGCGGTTTGTATTTGTGTTCTCGCTGGTCCCTACCTTTGGGTTTCCTCTTAGTATGAATCTATACAATTGACGAGAATGCATATGTTGAGGTCCGTCGGGGTCCGTGAAGCTCAAGGGTGTGTAATTTTAATTTTTTTGGCCGGCGAGTTTCTTTTTACTATAGGGTATATAGGGTGTGTAAGGCTTGGGCTTTCCTTTTCAATCTTTTTTGTTTTATTGTTATTTCTCCTGTTCTACTACTTCTTTCTGTTTCCAGTGCATGTGACGCACCTTACACCCCCAGTCTTGGGGGGATGATGATGATGATGATGATATATATTTTATATTATCTATTATAATATTTATATTATATATTATTTATATATTACTATATTATAATTATTATATATATTATATTTTATATCACATATATATATCTATATATATATTACTATTTCACTTATTCATATATATATATTTTTATATAATATACTTATACTTTACATTATTAGTATATAATTTAAAATTATAATACCTTTGTCACATTTTCTTGCCTCCCCTCTTATGACGAATGGCTTCTTTCTGAGTATGATTTTGTCCCAAGCCAGGGCGGCATTGATTCCGTTTAGAAAAAAAGTGCTGCGTTGTGTTGATGTCCGTTAAGTTACGGCAGTCTAGCAAGACATGTCCGGTGCTGTTGTTAAGTCTGAGAAAAACATCTTTGACTGTGGGGGAGGGTGCTTTATTAACTCTTTGAATTTGTATTCTTGAATGGGAGGTGATGGGTACTGAGTGGCGGAGGCGGGACAAGCTATTTTCGCGGTTTGACGGTCCAACAGTTTGGTTATCTTATCTAAGTTGATTGTTTTTTTTAAAGTGTCACCTACTTTCTATCACTTACGCGGGTGAGCACTTTTTCAATATGGTGAGTGTTGTGGTACTTCATTTCCACATAATTGTTCTTCACATCTATCCGGTATACTCTATCGCGCTGTATTCGAGCTCACAACTGCAGTGCTTAAAGTGAGGGAGTCTTAAATTCAGAAGCGCTAAACACTACAGAAAGATGGAAGAGATTCCAAAAGAACAGAGGTGGCGGGAAAGAGAAGCACCGCAGCAAACTAATGCCTCGAGTTACTTAATTATCTGACACAAAGCTCATGTGCAGACCCTCACAGCACCCCTTGTGCTACGGGGGCCGTCGTAAAAGGTGGTGGTACGCGAGTTGGTAAGTTCCCTCGAGCCCTTGCCGCTGCGGTACCTATAGGAAAGAGATAAAGCACCAACATTGAGTGGTCAAGTTGCTGGAAATTGGCGATACAGTTTATAAGCCTTTTGGCTCTTGACTCGACCTATCCAAAAGCCGGTGAAAACCAGAGCCACAGATATGAGAGCAGTACTCATACAAGGGCGGATGTATGACTTGTATAGCTGGAGTACTGAGAAGAGGAAAAAAGTTCCGCAGTCTAAACAAGAACTCCAGTTTCTTTGAGTCTGCCATAACAACCGTTGTGATGTGAGGTTTCCAAGACATTTTTTTGTTTAATGTAGAAGGCAATGATGTTTATATTTGTCACGAGATCTTTATTAATTTTTGAGAGATTTTGAATAGTGTTGATTTATTTTAGAGCGTGAGATTTGTAGAAGTTGGGTTTTTAAAGATTGAATTTCACATGGATGAGACGACCCAACCTCGAAATTCTATCCAGATCAGCGAGAGGAGAATCGGAAAGTTTAAGACGAGAGGCAATTTCTAGAAGTAATAAAGAGGGAGCAGAATTGGAATGAGTTGAAGAATGAAGGGTCCGAGTCATCGGCATATGAGTGGATAGAGTTAGTGTGCAGGTGAAGATTATTAATGAAAGTAGGAATAAGATTGGAGATAAGACAGCCCTGAGGAACAGGAACACCACTATTGACAGAAAAAGAAGTAGTAGCCCCATCAACAACAGCCGATATTGAGCAATTTGAAAGAAAACTAGACGTTATAAGTAAGTAAAAAGGAGGAGGAACCCACGTAAGGGGAGCTTGGAGTCGTGGGCGCGTGCATTACCAGGTAAATGATTTTGACCTATGTCAGCGCCGACAGCCTAGTCTCCCGTAGTTTTATGGCGGAAAACCATAAATCGGTTAGGGTAGGGAAGTATATGCCAGTAAGACCTCGAGTGCGAAAGGCCGTACTGGGCGATCGAGGAAGAAGCGGAATGAGATTTCATATGATGTAAGAAATGAAAGTTGAGAAGGGTTTCAAAGATCTTATTTCATAATTATATTACTATTACAGTGTTTGGGTGGGCTTTTCTAAAGTATGGTGTAATTTGGATATGCGGAGATCATTCTTGAGTTAATTGTGTGAATGTGTTTAGTAATGGGATATTTGGAGGTATGGGGATTTTCATTAGGGGGATGCGGGGAATGTGTTGTGTTGCAATGTATTCAGAATTAGTATATATGCTTATGCTTGATTTTTTTCCTCTATGTGCACGGGGGTGATCTATTGTGATTAATTTTCAAGTTGATAGCCTATCACGTCAAGATGCGCTTTTAAAGCTTTCCCAATGATAGAAATGTATGTAATCTCTCCATAGTGTTTTGGTCTATTCTTAATTTATATACTCTTCTGACTATCTTGAATAACGTTCACTTCTCTGATATTCCTGAACAGCTTAACCCGCTGATATTCTTTTCTTCTCATCTGCTCTGCTTTCTCCTCCATTTTCTATACCTTAATAACTATGGGTAAATCTTATATGATTTTTATAATGGTGCTTGAAATACTTCATTTTTTTTGACAGGGTATGGCATGAGTTCTATTCCTATATAGTCTGTCCCCCTACTTATTCTCTCTCTCAATTTACTTCATATCACAGCTGTTAATGGAACAATATACGCTTTTCTTTGTAAGTAAATTGCGGTGTTCCTCGAGGTGCTGTTTCATCTTCCACTGCAATTCTTACTTTTCATTAAGAATCTCCTCACCTGCACATCTCCAATCTTAACAGATGAAACTATTGAAAAATTTCTCCTTTCCTCTTACCTAACTTCTTAGAGCGTTGCCCTTTTTGATCCTAGAGTTCCTTTTTTCGACTCTTCACGCTTCAATGGACACACCTGTGAGTCTCACTCATGCAGGGTTTGTCTCAATCTTGTGAATCTATTCTTTTCAAATACTCATTTATCTAAAATTCTCTAATTTCTTTTAACCCTTTGACGGATTTGTTAATATCCTGTGGTAATATATACTTTTTGAAGTGAAATTTTTCAATACATTCTGGAAACTATGAATGGTTGCATGGCTGGCTTTTTCCAATTGTTGGAAATTCTCTATTTAGAGGACTGAATTTTTTCTCTTTTTATGTTATCTATTATACGAGAGCTCATCGGTCTCTTTGTGTTTGAGCTAGCGTCCACATATTTAGCATATGCTATTTTAGAATTATTTCATCTTTCCTTCGAACTCAACTGACTAAGACTTTTTGACATGAACGTTGAACTATTCCCACATTTACTTAGGTGATACAACAAAGGGGGCTCAAGAGATTGACAGTTTGGCATATTCCAGGTTATATAGTATCCTTGTAACACAATGAGTGGGGCAATATCTTACGATTCAGGGCGTAATTCTAGGGTGGGGTTTTTTTCTAAATCCCCCCCAACATTTATGGCCTTTTATTTTCCCCCTTTTTGGTTTTTTTCCCCTTTCAGCCACTTTTGTGCTGGTAATATCTGCAGTTGACTTACAAGAGGAATTTTCCCTCCAAGGTATTGGGGAGGGCGTTATTTTTCTTTATTCTTTGAGTTCAGTACAAAGAATCTCTATAGAAAGAATGTCTTTTCAAGTTCTTCCACTTGTCTCTGAAGAATTTAAGACTATCCATATTTCCTTAAAGTCACAAATACCAACGTTTTTACCACAGCTTCACTTATTCAAAGTTTCATTACATGCCAATTAGCCACACTATACTTCTTTGCAATGGATATTAATCCCTCTTGTACATATTCAACACACCACTTGAGAACGTTCTTTACTCTCAATACGAATAGCAAAATGGAAATGAAATGGTCTGACAGTCCTAAAATAATGTTAAAATTTACCTTAGATATTATGACTCATGTCACACAATAAAATAAAATATTAAATAGCTGCTGCAATTCACGTACTTATTTACTATATATAGGAAAACGTAAACCCAACAAACACTAAGAATTAAAATAGCGATAAGAACTGACTTGTAAATGAGCCATATATTATTTTACCTTAAGTGAAATTGTTTTGACGTCTGGCATCATGTTCCTTCTCCTCTGCGTGTTTTTTAGTTGATATAAAGACACTTCCAATGTCCATTAGATCCTTTTTCTTCCCCTTGCTAACAATAGCAGCAGATTTTTGAACTAAACACCAAACACTTTGATCCAGTAACAAAAATTCTAAGAAAGTCAATACAAAATTTAATAAATATTATGCATAATGGTTTAGGACCAAATATTTTTAAAACTACGCATTTTTGGGATGATCAAATTAATACAAAGAACTTTTTTAATTTAATTGTCTTTGATAACTTTTTCGGCAGCTTCGAATCAGTTTACTTTTTTCTTATCCTTTTTCAATATGCTATTCCTAATTTCCTTAAACCTCTCCAATGTTTCATTTCGAAAGTCGATAAATTCGTATTCCCTTTTCTCTATATCTTTGCTCCTCGACCTACTCCACTTTTCAATCATTTATTTATATAACATAGCAATAATAATTTTCTATGGCAGTGCTAGAATTTAAATTTTCATACTTTCTGATCTTAATATTTGGCATAAAAATATTTCTAATTAATTCCCTCAATATAGTTTATTCTCTATACATGCAGATGATTTGGTTTTGCTGGGCGAATCTGAAGAGAAGTTTTGAAGAGGATTGGTTAGGAGATTTGATGGCGGAGTGTGTAAAAGGAGGGGTTTTGGGAAAAGTACATCGTAGATAAAGAGTAAATGGTTTATGGTTGCCTGAAAAACGTGGAAGTTGTGGAGTGAGGTGACAGTCCTCGTGTGAAGTTATGTTTAGATTGCTGTGAGCAGCTGTAACACATGTCTGGAGTTTTAAATATATTAGTTGATACCAGTATATCGTTGGATGAAAAGGGAGGAATGATGCAGTTGTTAGTAGAAAGTTTTGTTGGAATGACCCATGAAGGTGGTGGTGCATTAAATTCTTGGTTTGGTGATGTATAAGGGAGTAAGTCTTGAGTGCGCTTAGGTCTTACATGGTAGGGGTATGTTGTTACCTGTGTTTAATATATGTAGTGAGACTCTGTATGTTCTGGATATAAGAAGGTACTATGATCTAAATTTCAATGTGTTCAGTCGGACAATCCTAGGGGCGTGTTTGGTGTGAAAAGAATTGACTAAAATTGAGGAATGAACGTATTAGAAGTTATGGTGGTGTGAAGAAAGGGGTAAATAAGAGAATAAATGAAACGCTACGTTTGAGATGATTTCGCATGTGGAAAGCTTTCTCTTCTTTTCTCTACTTTTCTTTTTTTTTAATAAATCTTAATATCATACTCTTTCAAGAATTTTTTAAATGTCAACCTCTTCTTATTCTTTCTCTTCTTCTATCTCTTCTTCTTTTCGTTCTATTCATTGAGGAGTCGATATCAAAATTCTTTTTAGTTTACCTCACGAAGACATTCTAGTTTCGCTTTTATAGCATCTAAATGTAATACAAAACCCATTTTAGCAAATTTCTCCGTTCAACCAGAGCATCACATTTTTTGTATTTTAAAAATATTTTGCAATTTATCATTATAAAATCTTTTCTTTTTGTATTTGTTTAATTGCACTCGAAAAACTGCGAATCATGTATTCCCTCTGCCATTTCCACCTCCCTCAGTTGGTTCTTTTGATTCCGATTATTAACCAATTCTTCGATTTCACAACACTTATTT
>JABUQX010070957.1:0-5000 GCA_015478945.1 Trachelipus rathkii
TTTTCTTTTCAGTTGTCTTTTTGTTTCTGAAGAATAGCTATGGTCTTTTACAAGAATCTTTAGCTTTTGTCTCAAAATTCCTCAAAATTTGTCTCGATTGAAGCGGTGATGAAGGACACTTAAAAACTGTCCGTACAAAGAAAAGCAGTTGCAAGTTCGATATGTGTCCTGGGAGAAGATTGACTTGCTGCAGTAAACTGATGAAGGTATAGAGTCCCAGAGAATGCAAAAGAGTGCTGTTTCAAATTGTCCATTTTTGAATGCAGCGAAGATGATTCAATTCTTGTGGTTTGTGTTTGGTTTCATCATCACGTATTTTCATCAATTGCAGAGCAGATTTCTGCGTAGTTTTCTCGCAATGCACGTGTTGCATCATTTCGAGCAGACCATCGTGTAACTGACAGAGACTTCACAACAGTTCCTTTAATTACTGATACCAGTATACCCCATCTATGTGTAGATGAAGAAAAAAAAGTTGTACAATGCCTGAAGAAATCCAAAAAATGAAACAGCATCTTAAACGAGCATTTCTTGCAGCATTAATGAACCCACTAAATTCAAGGAGTGTTGCAGAAACAAAGAAACAAATTAAGCTGGCTGGGGTTTCTTCTTTGATTCTAGCTTGAACACCAGAGTATTTTCCTGCCATGTTACTGGCATTGTCGTAACTTTGACCTCGACAATCACCTATTGGAATCGTGTTTACTTTTAAAGTTTCTAAAATAACATCAGTCAGTGTGGCGCTATCATGACCAGAAATGTTTATAAACTGTAAAAAACGTTCAACTGGTTTACCACTGCTTTTTACATAGCGCAAAATAAAAGTTAATTGATCACAGTGAGAGATATCTGGTGTCGAATCTCTACGCTAATACTATAGTATTTTTTCAATTTTCACCTCTGACACAATAGTAGCAAAAACCTTCCCAGCCATCATGAATAAACTCATTGCATGCTGTAGAAGACAGGTATGAAACATTACCTTTACCAACATTTCCGAAGCGAGATAAATGACCTGCTAAAAATGGATCGAACTCTGCCAAAAGCTCAATACATCCAAGGAAATTGTCATTTTGAGGAGAGCCAATTATTTTCATTTTCACCTGCTAAAAGCAAGTCCACGTTGTTGCAAGAAAATTTCAAGACAGGCAACTCTAGGTAAAAACATTTTTTCAGTATTCCACATTCTTCTCATCTGGGTGTGCAGCTGTGGATCAATATGTACTTGTTTCGGGCTTAATGAATGTAGATTGGATAACAGCTCATTTCGATGGAGACATCACTATTCTCATGTTCCAAGATACGGTTAGCATGTTTCCAGTCATTAAATCTAGAGTGAAGTTACTGTCCTGGGTATTAAATAATTTGCACACAGAGCAGTACACTTTACTAGACGATTCTTAAAACAATAGCCACACTCGTTTAATGGTCTCACCATTCGTAAGCTGTCGAAAATATCCACTGGGATTCAAATACCGAGTTCTTCCATCCTCATAAACTCTTACTGAATTTTTGAAACTAGTGTCTGCATCCACTTTTTTGTTCAACATTTTTGTTAATAAATGATGAACGGAATTCATCAGTTATAATGCCAGACCATATTGTAGGGTCTTCGTATTGTAGAGTATGAGTAGTAGTACTAGATGGCACTTCTGCTTCTGTACAGACTAAAGTTTCAGCGGATAATCATCAGTTTTACCCGAAGTGACTTCTTCAACAGCTAGAAATATAGGAGTAGTTGTACATTCCGAAGTTGTACTGCAACTACTGACATTCTCAGTAGTTCCCTCAGCATGTGAGTCGGCTGTAGCTGTCACAGAAGATTTAAATATGTCTGATATCTTCCGACTACATGCCACATCCTTCAGTCGCCTTTCTTCTTTTTCTGCTTTATTTTTCCGTTTTTGCGCTCCACTTATGTACCTTCTACCGATATCACGATCTCTTGCAGCCATTATCTATCTCTGAAAATGAGCCTATAACGTTTGAAGCTCTGTATTCCACGAACTCTAATCACCAAATGATAAAAATTTTAAAACAAAACTGAAAACAGAAGCGTTTCGTTTCGGAACGTTCTGACTCAGAACGTTCGAAACGTTTTATTTCGCAAAACTCTTTCTAATGCATTCTCAAAGAAATGAAAGAAAGTTTCATTATAATAATTATATATATATATATATATATATATATATATATATATATATATATATATATATATATATATATATAATATTATATATATATATATATATATATATCTATAATTATATATATATATTATATATATATAATTATATATTATATATTATATATATATATATATATAATATATATATATATATATATATGTATATATTATATATATATATATATATATATAATAATATTTATATATATATATTATATATTATATATATATATATATATATATATATATATATATAATATATATTATATATATTAATAAAAAAACATATATATATTACAAAGGTGGGCATTAACGCGTTAAAGCGTTAATCCGTTAATTAACTCGTTAATTTTTTCGTTAACTTTTAACGATTTCGTTAATTTCGAAAAGAAGTAACGGACTATTAACGAGTTAATATTTTCCCCTACATCGTTAACCGTTAACTTAATTTTCGAGTTTATAAAATATTTTCTTATCAGATTTTAAATGGTATTAGATTCGATTTCGATAACAAACTTTTTTTTCCTAAATTTCCTAAACGCTCCTCTCAATTGCTCAAAATGTGTTTATTCTTACACGGTTATTTTCTCGTTTAGTAATGTTTAATATGTTTTTCTTATGATGTATTCTCATTTCTTATTGGTTCGATGAAGAAAAAAAAAGATAGTGACTGTTGCCGTTCAATGAGTCATTAACTTTCTTTCGTTCGTTACTTGAACTTGCTTCTTTTGCTGATAATTGAAAAATATAATGAAGTTAGGCATAATAAGCGTTGTAATTTTAAAAAAAAAATATAGCATATTTGTATTAGGGGCGTGGCGCCAATTTTTGCTTTAGGCTAAACCCAATTTTGACCCCCCCCCTAAATGGACATAAATTCGGAGTGTTTCAGCCGATTTGACCCTTTAAAACAACCAACTAACTTT
This sequence comes from Trachelipus rathkii, assembly GCA_015478945.1. Lineage (NCBI taxonomy): Eukaryota > Metazoa > Arthropoda > Malacostraca > Isopoda > Trachelipodidae > Trachelipus > Trachelipus rathkii. Next base: position 3,115 of record JABUQX010070957.1, read on the forward strand.
TCTGGACGTCTAAAAAAACGTTCGTTTTAGAGTGTTTTTCTGTGTCTGTAATCATTGCTTTTGGCTATTTTCATTTTTCAAAAACCGATTGTTTGACATTTGTCGAAACTCCTCCTAAACTATTTTTGGAAATGACTTCAAACTTGAAATATACAAAGATTGGACTATCATCTAAAAAGTGTAGGAACAGAATTTTGATATTTGACCACATATTTGAGCATTGGTCGATTTTCAAAACCTACTATTTTTGGGTTTTCAAATTAAAAAATTGGGATATTTTTTTTCAGTTTATATGATCTGCATGAAATTTTCAGGACATTTGTAGTAGGAAGAGAGGCACATTTTTTATTAGGTAATTTCTTTGTATATGCAGTAGTTTTGGATTTGTTCTTAGAACAAATTTCCCAAAAAAAAATTTTGGGGAAATTTTTTAAAAATTTTCTTTTGAGTATACAAAAAAATTATCTAAGTAAAAAAGGTGTATCTCGCCCGATTATACAAACACTGAAAATTTGATGTTGATCGGTATAAATCAGAAAAATATCAATATTTCACTTTTTCAAGAGTTTGAATTTTTGAAAAAGTGAAATATTGACATTTATTTTTTTACTTATCTGATCAACATCAAATTTTCAGGGCTTATATAAACGGGCGAGATACACCTTTTTTACTTAGATAATTTTTTTCTACACTCAAAAGAAAGTTTTAAAAAAATTTCCCCAAAAATTTTTTTTGAAACTTTGTTCCAAGAACAAATCCAAAACTACTGCATATACAAAGAAATTAATCTAAAGAAAAAAGTGTGCATCTCCCCCGACTACAAATGTCCTGAAAATTTCATGCAAGATCGGGATAGACTGAAAGGAAAAAATATCCCAATTTTTCAATTTGAAAACCAAAAAATAGTAGGTTTTGAAAATCGACCAATGCCTCAAATAAGGGGTCAAAATATTTCAAAATTTTCTGTTCCTACACTTTAGGATAATAGGTCTAGTCTTTGTATGATTTCAAATTTGAAGTCATCAAAAATATTTTAGGAGTTTCGACAAAATGTGAAAACATCGTTTTGAAAAAATGTGAAAATACAAAGCAATGACTACATTACCACAGAAAAACACTCGAAAACGACGTTTTTAGACGTCAGAAAAAGCTTAAAAATTCGTATTATAAGGGTCAAAATCGGCTGAAAAATTCCGAATTTTATGTTCATTTTTAGGGGGGGGAAACAGGGCTCAGCCGAAGCAGTAATTGAAATCTTTCAAAAAATTTTCTTTTGGTATGATTCCTATTATTTTTAACAATAAATATACTATTAAGTAGTTAATTTAAGGTATTTACGCCTTTGGAAGTATTCTTTGCAAGCGGCAAAAAGTATCAGCGTTAGGTCAAACCCAAAATTATTTAAGTCTGATAAGCCTTTTAAAATGCATTATATATTGTTTAGGGATATTATATTATTTAGTACTATGATTATTATTTATTATTTATTATTATTATTATATTATTATTATTTATTATTATTATTATTATTATTATTATTATTATTTATTATTATTATTATTAATTATTATTATTATTATTATTATTATTTCTTACTATATAAGCTATATAATATATATATATAGATACTATATTATATATTATTATTTATATATATATGATAGTATATATATATATATATATATATATATATATATATATATATATATATATATATATATATATATATATATATATATATATATATATATATATTTATATATATATATATATATATATAACTATTATAATATATATATATATATATATATATATATATATATATATATATATAATATATATAAAAATATATATTATAAGTACAATAATTTTTTCTAGAAAATAAT
>JABUQX010070957.1:10000-12500 GCA_015478945.1 Trachelipus rathkii
ACAATTTTCGACTACCATTTTCTTATGTATTTTCAATCGCCGTGTATTTGAAGCATGTTGACCATTAATTTGGTCCTGCTTTTCATGTTTTCCAAACCTCCCCTGGAATTTGGGAAGCCTCTGGTCTCTGTTCACTGGAGGATATATATATATATATATATATATATATATATATATATATATATATATATATATATATATATAATATATATATATATATATATATATATATATATTATATATATATATATTATATATATATATATATATTATAAGGAAAAAATACTGTCATTCACAAACTGTGGTGTGTGACATTTGCCTCCGACTGACCAAAATAAAGGATAAGAAGAAGAAAAAAAATTGATTGCAAGAAGCAAAATTGCATACGCAATCAGATTTAAGGGTGGGGCAATAGACAGGTCTTGCAGAAGAGAGAGAAAAGGCTAAAGAGAGCCAATAACTCAGAAAAAAAGGAAAGAAATTTAAAGAAGAGAGAAGATAGTGTTAGCAGATACAATCTACTAAGATAGAAACAAAGGAGCTCCTGACGCTAAAAATACAGACCTTTCCTAAACTAAAAAAAGACATAGACAAAGCACAGAATTGAACCTCAAGAAACGCAAGGAAGTTACTGAAGAAGGGAGAGGAACAGCTACTGACTCTACAAAACTAAAAGGATTCACAAAGAAGAAAATTAAAGTACTGAGGTGATAATCCAATCAAATTGTTAAGAGCAATAATTCTTCAACAAACTTGCATAAATAATAAAGTTAAAACCCATCCCTATAACCAAAGAATCCCAAATGCCATCCCTTCTGAGACCCTATTCATCAGTATTGAAGGTCAGTTGCCTTTGTTATTATTGTAGTTGGTATAAATGTCGTTTGAAAGTAAAATAACATCTCAAAAATAAATATACTATAAAAAAGTAAAAAGTTTTTAATAGCAAAACAAGAGGAAAAGATACAAATAAAAATTTCTTATAATTATTTTTATTTGTTATATAGGCTATATTATATTTTGTATTCTCGTATTTTTTTTTATAGAAACTTCATTACTCGGATTGTATAAACAAATGTTGATATGAACTGCGTTTAACTTTATGTTGGTGAAAGTAGCAGCATCTATAACAATTTATATATATATATATAATATATATATATTATATATATATATTATATATAATATATATATAAATATATTATATATAAATATATATATATATATATATATATATAATATATATATATATATATATATATATATATATATATATGTATATATTATATATATATATATAAATATATAATAATATAATAGTATAATAAGTATTACATATATATATTATATATTATTATATAGGTGTAAGGTCCTGATGGTATTCCTCCTGTGGTTCTCGAAATATGTGCTTCCGAGCTTGCACTCTACCTTTCTCTGTCTTTCCACTTTGGCCTTCCCTTCTTACTGGAAAAAGAGGGTTAATTCAGCCTGTGCCGAAAAAAGGTAAACCCGTCTGAACCCTTCAACTATCGTGCTATCCCTTAAACTTCTGTTAAAAAAAGAATTGGAATCTATTCTTAACATGAGGATTTGGAAACATCTCAACCTTTTTAATCTTATCTCTGATCGCCAGTATAGCTTTCGGGAGAAGAGCTCAACTTGTTATCAACTTTCTCTTCTTTCACTTCTTCTTTCTCTTCTTCTTTCTCTTCATTCTCTTCTTTCTTTTCACATCGGCATTTTGGGGAAATTTTCGTTGTGGCGATGGACATATCGAAATCTTTCGAAAGAGTCTGGTACAAAGAACTGATTTCTAAACTTTCCTTTTTCGTTATCTATCCTTCTCTCTGTGACATTCTCTTTGATTTTCTTACCGGTCGGTCTATATCAGCTGTTGTAGACGGTTAAACCGTTCATCCTTTAAATATATAAATGGTGGTGTTCCTCAGGGTTCTGTCCCATCCCCAACTTTCTATCTCTGTATTACTTTATCTCCTATTCACTCAATATACCGACTGCCCCACCCTTCATTACTCCCTTCTTGTTGATAGACGTCCCACCCACGCTAGGATGGTAGCCTTGGAATTATTAACCTTTGGTCTTTCTCGAATTTTTAATTGAGCAATGAGGACAAGGTTGTTTTCAATGTCTCAAAAATTCAGTTCTACTATCTTTCAGCTCGACATAATCCTCCACACACCTATAATGTCTTCGAAAACATGCAACTCAAAAACTTCGTCTCTTCTTAATATTGTTGTTTTTGTTTAATTACTGTTTAGTAAAAAAAAAAAAACAAAAGAATTTGGTAAATGCGAACTCTCGAAGTATGAAAGCCAAGAATACATAACATAATTAATTAAACCAAAAGAAGGTAATATGATTTGAACTTGACCATATTAATATTATATAAAATAATAATTTGGAAAAAAAAATTTTTTTTTTTTTTTTTTTTTTTTTTTTTTTTTTTTTTTTTTTTTTTTTTTGCAATTTGTTCTGTAAT
>JABUQX010070957.1:20000-38462 GCA_015478945.1 Trachelipus rathkii
GAAAAATCCAAGGTGGGGTCTAGCTCGGCAGTGGTCTGGCGGTTGGAATATGGTGGTTGTATGTTGAGCGAATCCTTGTTGACCATAATGTTGCCATTTTTTATCTGTGAGTAAAATGTTGTTAACAAAATGATCCAGTTTGAACTCTCCTTCCATTCTATTCATGATGACGTCTTTATTGTTGTATGTTAAAAGCTTTCAATGAACTTGCGGCGTGAGGTGTTGTTAATGACTTCTATAAAATCATGTTGTCTTGTATCTATGTTATGGTTGAAAATGGTTCCATGTTTAACCAGCGCAGAATTTAAGTTGTTTAAGAATTTAAGAAGTTAAGTTTAAGTTTTAAATGGGAATGATTATTATTATTTCGGCGTGTTCGGTCCTCCGAATGGGCAAATTACATACTCGAATTGATTCTCTCTTGAATGGAGCTTACTCTCAATTATCTTTAATTTTAACTAAAATTCACAAAACTATGTTTAACTCTGTTTGCTCTCGTGCTAATTACCACTGGAACTCTGACATCAGGAATTAGCTTCGTTTTCAAATTTCAGAAACTTAGGATCTAATATTTCATTTTAAGTCATGATAAATTAAAGAAAATATTAAAGAAAAATTTTCTTGTTCTTCTTCCTTACCCTCTTTTTGTCATTTTGCAAATATAAAAACAAATGTCAACTCCAGATTTTCTTCGTCTTCTTTCCCTCCTCTAATTCTTTTTCCGATGGCACCACAGCTGTGCCTCAGATCACCTTCTTATCTCTATATAATCTTCTCGGAGGCACTCAGAAGAAGAAAGAGTTTAATAGAACAAGGATTAGGATTAGAGGTTAGGAAAAGGTCTAGAATGTTAGGTTCGTCTTCAAGACATTCAAGTAAGTATACGAGAAGAGAGAGCTGTACTGACTGCCCGAGATCAGTCTGGTTAGAAAAGTGGTAGGCAAGTTTACCATCTGTATCTTGGGAATTAGATTCAAGCCATTGTCGGGGTAAACGTTGAAATCTCCGAGAATTACGGTTTCAGAGGAAGGTGAAGAAGGGAGGATTTATTCTAATATTGGAGCTTAAGTAGACGAAGAATTAGGATAATAAGTTGAGCTCGGAGACAGATATATAGAGCAGATGATATTAATTGTAGATTGACAGGGTAGTTTGAGCCATAAGGTAGAAAATTCGGAAAGACTCTAAATCAGAGACACGAAAATAAGCATCATTATTTCACACATGGGCACAAGAACCTCCTTTGAGTGAAAATATTAAAATGGAACAGAGTAGGATTTGCGTCAGAAGGCTCAAATACCTGGGTTTGGTTAAGAATAAGAGATTAGCTTTAGAAGATGAGAGGTGAAGTTAAACAAAGTAAAGATTTGTGTAGAGGTCATGAAGGTTGCAGAAATTAATGAAATAAGACCTTGCAGCAGAGTCGTCTAGCATGTATACGTAAGATCTCTTTACATTTTAGTATGTGATGTGCACCTAAATCTAATTAATACGACCGGAGGCTGTCACTCTAATGCTTTTTGATTGGGGTAGAGGGTAGGACAGAGATATCCATTTTTTGAAGATACTAGGTGTGATTGGAAATCAGAATATCATTTGGTTAATTATGTTATATATTATTATATATTAAATATTTTTATTTTAATAAAAATGTTATATGTTTGTTTAATATATATATAGCGATAAATGGAGTATATATTTTTGTTTAAGTTATTATGGAGAGCTCTATTCTTAGGCTGAGAAGAATGTGGCGATGAGCCGTTCGGAAAGAGTTAATCGGATCATGGCATCTTGTTGTGTGTGTGTCTTAGTCAAATTTGATAGATACTATAATACTCTTCCTTAATATATTGCTTACATTTGACGCTTATAACGTCTCAATCTACAAAATATATATATATATATATATTATATATATATATATTATATATAATATATATATATATATATATATATATTATATATTTATATAGATTTATATATAAATAAATATATTATATTATATAGAAAATCTACTATATATAATATATATATATTATTATAATATATTTTAAAATATAGTATTATATATATATATTAATATAATATCTATTATTATTTATATATATATATTAATTATATATATATATTATTTATATATATATTAAATATTATATACTATTTATAATATATATCTATATAATATATATTATATATTAAATAATATTATATTAATATAATATATCTATTATATATAATATATATATATATATATTTATATAATTTAATTATATTTCTTTATATTAATAATATAAAATTTAATATATATTTATTTTATATATTATATTATATTATTATATTATTAATTTATATATATAAATATATTAATATATTAATATATATATATTATATATATATATTATATATATATATATATATTATATATTATTATATATATATTAATATTATATATATAATATTTATATAAACTATAATATAATTTAATTGGTGATATTTATATATTTGATTCGCTAACCAATAAAATAAGAGTTAGATGTAAAGTTGGTGATTTTTAGCGTATTACTATTATTATGTACTAGCAGATACTTTAGCCTTATTCAGCTTTTTTTTACTATATTGTATAATTCATAATATTTATTACTATTTTTTATTTGTTTTTCGGTGTGGTGAAGTTTAAAAAGTATAAATATTAAATTTCAATGATTATTAGAAAAACTTTTTTAATATTTTAAAGATTTAATTGTTAATTGTAATAAATCATTTTTTTATTTATCTATATAGTAGTATATATAGTGTTAGGCTTGGATAAATGTTTATGTATATATGTTTAAATAAATTGAATTAATTATTATATGAAATATAAATTTTCTTGTATTTTATTTAAAGATTTCTTAAATTGTTATTGGTTTGACGGAGAAATTTCATCTTTTTTATGTAAACTGATTCCACAAGAGAATGAGTATAAAAAAAGGGAAGATTCTTACCAAAAATAAAGTATAACGTATTTCGGTGAATAATGTGTTTGTGTAATACATTAAAAATTTGTGGTGTTGTTAAAAATTACATTTTAGAATTATAGTGTCTGGATTTCGGCTGATAAAGTTGCTTGGTAATTTACTTATGTTTAATTTCCTTTTTGTGTTTGATATTTGTGTTATATTAGATGTGCTTTAATTTAGGTGAATTTAGGTTGTTAATACTTTAATATTTCATTTTAATTTATAATTTTTTAGTGATTTATTTTAACTTGATAATATTATTATATATTTGTATTAAGTATATTATTAATTATATATATATATATATTAATTATATTATATTACTAATATATATTATATATATATTAATATATATATATATATTTAATATATATTTATTTATATATTATTATATTATTAATATATATATAATATATATATATATATATATATATTTAATTTTAATATTATATATATATATATAATATAATATTATATATAATATATTTTAATATATATATATATATATTATATATATTACATATAATATATATATATTATATATATATTAATATATATTATATTATATTATATATATATTATCTATTATATTTTATATATTTTATATATATATATATTATATAATATACTTAATTATAATATAATATATTAATATATATGATGGTCAGATATTTTTTAATGTCACGTATATGTATTAGTCATAGAGTAATTCGGCAGGTCTATACATAAGTAAATAAATATAAATTATTTATATATTTTTGGAATTAAGTCCGAAAATTTTAAGGATGGGATTTATTTTTTTTTTTTTTTTTATATTTTTTTTTTTTTTATTATTTGAGTCATTTTTTTTTTATAACATAATTAGGAAATACCATTACTTAAGGGTAAACTTCCGCAATTAAGAATGTAGAGGTAAGTATGGTGCTTTTTCACCTCGGGACAGTTATCGCGTACGTTCGGGTTGGGACTAATGGGCCTTTACCATGAGGGAGTCGCTTGTACTTCCGGAACACTCCTGTCTCTCTTTATATGGAGATACATTTGGGGTATACTTCGCGGAAGTGGTCCTCGACATCACAATTCCGGAGTTGATGAGTATAGCGTCCCCCCTCTGGATTTACTAGGAGCGTTTTCAGAGATAGTGCAAGGCTAATTAGGGCCTGCTTTCTGATTTTGACAAAGCATCGATGGTGATATCCATAAAAAAACGGAGAAAATTAAATCGGAAAGTCGCACAGTTATGTAGGTGTTTTCTGGCATATATATTACCAAATATTTATTTAGGAGGGCTTGAGCTACGACGGTGGAAGAGGGGGGGACGATTTCATTACCTACTGAAGGGGTATTATTATATGGTTTCGGAGGAACTATACCCGAGTCACCCAGATCATAAAGAGCGGGGGTTATGGAGAACACATCCCTCTGGAAGGGGGGGATTTTTATAGACTCGCTACTACGTTCGTACCACTTACGGGTAAGGTATACTATATACTTAGAGAGACGCCTACGACTTCACTATTACTGATCTACATCTTATTTTTATATGCGGATTTTACCCTAGGGTAATTTCTCATTATTGTTTATATTTTAAAAAAATTAAAAATAATAGTTATTTGATTACATTTAAAAATAAAATAAAAAATGGTTGAATTAAAAGTTTTTTCTTATTTAGACATGTTAGGTTAGGTTCAGGTTATGACACTCGTATGGGTAGCCCATAGGATCCTGTACCGATATCTCTATACGGTACTACATACTGTGATAGTAAAAAAAACCTGACCATTGCTATAACATAACATGTCCGATTACATCAAATTATTTTTTAATTATTTATTATTATATATATTTAATATTCTAATATATATTAAATGTGTATATTTTTAAACATATGTTATGTAGTATATTATAACAAGATATAATTTATTTTATAATTTATATAAATAGCAATAATATATTTATATATATTCAATTAATACTACTTGTAAAAATAATTATTAATCTATATTTATTAATCTATATATAGTATTATATCATATAATATATATATTATTATATTATATTATATTATATAATTATATATATAGATATATATTATTAATATATATTAATACATATATGTTATATATACAATATATACTCATATAAATTATAGTATTTTATATATATAACATTATTATATTTAATTGATTTATTTATACGCAGAAATAAACGAATAATAAAAAAAATGACACCAAAAACAAAGATTTTCGAAGCACAAAAATAACAAAAAGTAAGTATTTTTAAAAAATCGAATTTTTTATTTTAATTTTCACACAAAATTATCAAGATATAAACTATTTTCCAGTTGCTTTTCCTTAGCTTTATTAAATTATTTTGAGGACCATGTATTACTTAAGGTCCTAAATTATTTTAATTAGTTATTAACGTTAGTTATAGTTAATTTTTGAAGTAGGAAGTTTTATTATTTACTTTATTAACTCATCCCTATTACAAAATTTTTTTTTTTAGAAAGCATAGAACAATACAATGTTATGAACAAACTTGAAAGCTGTTAGTTCTATATTATACGTGAAAAAAGGAATACATTGACTGTATATGCTTTGGTTTAGAATTAATATTATTTAGTTTTCTGTATGATGTGTTAAAATAAAAAAAAATATAAAATAATAATAATATAAAAAATAATAATTAAATAAATTTAGTATCATACTAAGGAAAATAGGTAAATATATAATTTTGGAATTCGGTTAGTAAAATTTATATAGTATTATATGTAATATTATTATGTATAAAATAATATAAAATATAAAATAGAATATATATTATATGTTTAATAATTTATAGTTAAAATATGAGTGCAAGGATATTTAGGAGCTTTATATTTATATTTACGTTTAATTTATATAACGTATATAATTAAATAAATTTCCTTTCTATATTAATTTCTGTGTTTTTTTTAGTTATTATTTATTTATCTAAAAGATAATCACTTAATGAGGTAATACTCAGCCCGTATGAGCATAAGGTAAGTCGGTATTAGGTATCTTATAGGCCTTTTTTATAACAGAGAGAACTACGGGGTAGGACTATATTCACCTTTATTGGGTAATATCACGTGAGTTGAGTACTTACCGTTAACTATACTACTATGTCTTATTTTGTAGTCATTTATTATGTGTATTGACGCGGAGAGTTCACTTCTAATCCGTATACTTACCTACCTTATAAGGGATATGGATAACGTCCCCTGTGTTTCCGTCGGCTCGACCCATATCTATCATTATACTATTATTTGCAAATAAGTTAGTATACCGTTATTATATTTAATTTAAATTTTTATTATTATTTTATTATTATATTATATCACCACACACCTAACGTTCCAGGCGCATTAGCAGGAATTGGGTGTTTTTTATATTAAATATCAATTAATTATATATCATATACTATAAATAATATATTATATATATAAATATATATATATATATTATATAAATATATCATATATACCTATTATATATATATATTATATATATATTATATTATATATATATTTATATATGATATATATATATATATAATATATTTATAAATTATTTATTATATATATAATTTATATATATTATAGTATATTAATTATATATTATATTAATTTTTATATATTATATATAATATATATTATATATATATATATATATATTATATATATTATATATTATATATATATATAATTATATAATATATATACTATATACTATTATATTATATATTATTTTAAATATTAATATATTATATAATTATATTTATATTATTAATTAATATTTATATTATATATTATTAAATATAATATTATATTATTAATTATATATATATTATATATATTTATATTAATAATATATATATATACTATTAATGTCTAATAAATATTATACTATCTTAGTGCTCTCTGAATCAGCTCTACTTACGATAACCTCCAATAAAAATATGCCAATATAGTTAAGTATGGGAGGAGTTTATATTATTATTTTAGGTTGCTTGTATAAGATTTATTACATTTTATTACTTTTTTTTTATGTACTAGATGACTTGTGGGTTTTACTTGGGTGCTTATGATATTTCGGTCACTATATCTAGGGGCAGATAGATTAATGATTATTGTTTATTTTACCTTAACTTTTTGGTGTGGGGTCCTTTATGTAATCTATGTCATAGATTGCATGAAGCACTCTTCACGCATTATTTTTACTTATTATTTTGAGACCCAAAATAATTCAATTTTATTGATACGTTGATTTAACTATTTTAGGCTTTTCCAGATAAGTTTATTAAGTATTTATTTGATATGATTTTATAATTTTTTGAATAAGCATATGAACTCTAAAGAATTTCAATAGTGGGTAATTTGTAGAGTTTTATATAACTATATCCCAGTATTATTATTTTTCGAGTAGATATCGCCTTTGATTAAATATTTTTTAATAGAATGTGGAATATTATTTATTGATAGGATAAATTACAACCTATTTTTTTGAGACCCTTATATAGCTTTTTTGATGATAGCACCTATTTTATATGGATAGATCCACAAATTTTTTGTATACAATATTTATAAGTATTTTTTTTGAGAGCAGCTAAATTGTTTTTTTTCTATTGAGATCTCTTTATTATTGAAGAATCTATAATATATTATAATATATTGATGTATAATTTATATAAAATATGTATTATTGTAGACTTTCTATTTATTTTTGTTATGTTCGGCTTAACTTTTGAGTCTTACTTTACTTAATTCTCTTAATTGCGATCTCTTAATTTTTTATATTTTTAGGTATTTAAACTAGGCCATTGCAACCCTTCGAGAAGGGTTGCGCCAAACGTTATAGCTGTTAATTAAGCTATGCTGATTGTATACGTTACTCATATACATATTCTACCTATAAATTTATAATTATTATCTATATATATACTAATATTTTATTTCGAGCAACCTTTGGTCTTCCTTCCATGGGTCAATTTTGGCCCACGGTAATTTTTTGGCCACCATTTTAGGGTGACTTAGTACTACCTTTTTTTGATGTTTTACTAATAACATATTGTATTGATAATGATATTTATCGGCTTAGACTTTTTGCATATATTACCATTAGGGTCATTTTGATAACACATACGGTGTAATTTATCTTAGGCTTATTTATTTATGAGGGCTTAGCCCTATTTTTTTGATATGTTTTAGATGCATAGTTTTCTTTTTAGGAATGTCTTATACTCTTCGGCTTGATATATCACTTAGCGCATGTAGGCTTCAAGATATTTTGTTTTAATTCTTCATCTTTAGGTTATGCTCAGCCAGGAACAAAGTGTTTAGTTGCTTCACATAAGCATGAATTTGATTACAATTTCGGCTGCTTCTAATTTGCAGGGAAAATGGGTTCTTCTTAACATTGTGCAATTTTTTTCTTATTTTGATTTTTTGTTTTCTTTTTATTGTTTGGTAAATATAATAATTTTTTTATATTGTTTAACTTAATTCTTATATATGAGTAATGCGGGTGAATGAGTGCCACTCCGAGGATAGTCGAGAGTGGGATTGCGCGAGTTGCTAGTTTGCCTACATAGGAGGTGCAAGGATGGTGGGAATTAGCCCGCTAGGTGGGATGATGGGTTCTGCCAATGAGTGACCCAGATTTATTGTTGTCGGTCTTGGGTGTCACAGAGTTGGTTTGCCCGACATTCACGATGGTACAACGTCCTCGAGTGCCACTCTCTGTTCTTTTGCTTATTTGATCTGATTTCAAGCTCTAATCTATCTGAACGCTCTAAAATTAGCCTTTCAATGAATAGTGTTTTATCTAAAATTATCTTAGGCTTCTATAACAGATATGATTTAGGGATGTGGCTGCGTAAGCCTAACTGTAGAGGGACAGTGTGCTGGGAGTACCGCTTTCATACTAACGGAGAGAGATATTTGTTAGAAGTTTGTAATACACAGGTGACCACCCCAAAGACCAAGAGGTACTGGGGTCTTATTACTGTGAGTAGACCATACTACTTCATAGATAGTGGGGATATTAGTCTACTCCCTAGTGTACTACTACTAGGTAGGCACTGAGAGACTCTGACTCTATTCTACCAATTTTCTTTTTGTAGTTTACCTATACCAAAGGTCTATATTTATACTTAGTCCAACAGTAGATAAATTTATTTTACAAAAATAAAAACATAATAAATTAAATAAAATACAGTTTGAATTGTACCATTCCTTGGAATTTCTTTACACTGAAAAAAATTATTAATTATGTTGTTTTTAATTTTAATTGAGGGAACAGAGTCTTCGCCAGCAATATATTGTGTATCATATAAAACTAAATTTAATATCATTATACTTATATATTAATATATTATTAATTTATTTATATATATATATATATATAATATTATATATATATAATATATATATATATTATATTTATTATATATATTATTTACTATTATCAAATATCTATATTATTTATATATTTATAATATAAGATATATTTTTATATTATATCATAGATATCATAAATATAATCTACATTATTATTATAATATATTATATATATATTATATATATATATACTTATTATATTATACTATTAATATATTTCAATTATATATATATATATATATATTAACTGTACACTACCTACCATAATAAAAATAATGTAATTCATATAAAGAAATAAATAATTACAACTTATTTTACATATGTGATATGTATTAACAATTCAGTATTATTCCATAGATATTTAATCAAAAACTACAATGTCCAAATTGAAGGTGAAGTTTCCTACAATTCTCCCATTTCTAATCATCTTCTAACCATCTCTCTTTAATGTCCAAATTTAATATTCTATACACTCAACACTGATATTTTGATGCTAATCTGTATGTTACTTGTGACTTAATTGATTTTGAGGACATATAACGTTTGATGTCTCAAGATTATAAGGTCCGCTTGGATTATGTTAGCTGTTGAATAGCTGTTTGTATGTATGACAGTGGTCCTTTGTTATTGTGATGATGTTCATCTTATGAATAGCTCTTTTTTGGTCATTTCTTATATGATGACATGCATATATTGATATCGTAAATATCAATTTACCAACTGCTGTGATACCACTTTTCTAACCTTTTTCCTAGACTTTGTGGTAACAGCGGAATTACCAATCATAGTCGATAGAGCTAGTTCAGTATATTCGTGATGTACTTTTACCTCCTTTAGGTGTGCTGAAGGTAAACCTGTTATAAGAGGAAGAAAAAAAATGAAGAACAATAAAGAAGGAAAGTACAATAGCTACAAGGAGAAGGAATACGCACAGCAGGTTTGCGTAGAGAATCTGGGTCCCGCCCGGGTTCAGAAGATATTGTGCTCTCACCGAGTTTATGACGCATATATTCTGACGTATAAACCATAGCAGAGACTGATACGCAGACGAGCGCTATAATTTCGCTTTGAGAAGGTAATGTAATATGATTATAGGCCTAATTATTAGATAGGACTTTTGTTATAGGTTTTAGTCCTTTCATCGTTTTTATTCATATAAACAATTTCAAGATAAAATATCTCTTTTCATATAATCTTCTTTTGATGTGTTTAATTTTCATTTGTGTTTATTATCATAATAATGTATACTCTTTTTTACAAAGGTTTTCTCAGCGAACCCGCTAAACAGGTAGGTGAAAGTCATGTAACATTGGCGGTTCTTTTTCAGATTATTCTTTTACCTTAGTGACTGGTGTATAATATATCGTTGAGGTTAGATTGTGTTATTAATTATAATTGGTACTGTAAGCTTCCGGTTGGAGGGTTCGGACGCACCAAGAGCGTCCTATTAGTGGTAATGATTATTATTGGGTGTCGGCGGTGCATGTTTTTTATCCTTTAACGTACCTATCCTCGCTTAACGAAATTCTTGATTAGGGATAATGATGGTAAAACGTCCCTTACATAACTTTTAGTGTATGCAGCTAATTCTGAGATAATTGAGCTCAATTAGAAGGTGTCTATTGTGTGACTCATATATACACCTAAGGGACTTTTTAGTAATGATCATTATTTATTGTTTTTAACTGTTTTAATTATATTTAAATCATGTTTTATGCTTTAATTACTCACTGCTTTAAGTTATTTATTAATTATGTCTTTTTTAATCTGATTTATTAACTCTCTGCTTCCTGCTTTAATCTTACATATAATTATTTATTATTATAAGATTAATTCAATAATTCATTATAAAGCATTAAAATCAGTAAACTCATTTATATAGAGTAGTGTACCTTATAACACTATTAGGGATTGATATGTACTTTATTTTGTGTTTAATTATTACTTAAGTTTTCTGCTTTATAACTCATCGTTTATACTGCTTTAGCTGATGTTTTATATGCTTTTTTATTTGTACTATTCATTGGTTGTGTTTTTATATGCTTTAACTCTATTGTTTTATTACTGCTTTATAAAAACTCTTAATATGTTTTACTGTTTTATAATCATCGTATATTATCTTTAACTATATTTATGTTTTTCTTAATATTAATTATATTATATTTTGTTTTTAAATATTTTTTAATTTTTATTATTTTTATTTAATTTTTTATTTTGTTTTAATTCTTTTTTAATTTCTATTATTTTTATTTTTTTTTATTATCTATACTATATTCTTTTTCATTTATATTTTATTTACTTATATTTTTACTTATATTATTATTTTATATTTTATTATTTTATTAATTTATTATTTATTTTAATTACTTAGTGTTTTATAACTTTATAATTTTAAAGAATTAATTTAAATTCAAATCTTGAACACACAACCACATTCACATAACACTACTATTTACACTTATTATATCAACACATTCATTTTATGATAAAATTTATATTTATCAACTAATTCACTATGACACTTACATTTACCCATAGATTATTTACTACTTATATTCAAAATTTAGAAATAGATCTTACACAGTATAGATTTCGTCTGGTGCTTATCGATACATATACTTACACTAGTTCCCACATCACACACGCTTCGGAACTCGAGCTCCACCCAAAAATAACAGCCTCAAGTAAGTGGACAGTGTGACTGAGATTATTCGAGCTCAGCAAAAAGTAGTGTTATCTGATTACACCGCAGATTTTATCATTTACACTTTTTATTACTGTGTATACACTCTACGGCGTAACACACATGATATTTTATCTGGGTACTACTTGACCTTCTGAGGAACCTGGAATTTTTTATCCTTACTTTTTTGGGCTTGACCTTTTTGAGACCCAAATTTTTTGAGAACCGAAATTTTTTGAGACAGATTTATCTTACACTACACACCAGATTTTTATTCTTTGACACGATAAACCTATTGAGATTACCGGTAGCATTTCTGTTTTTTTGTGCAGAAAGATTTGAGATATCCATTAACATCGGTTTATCTTAGTACTGTATTTCTCTATAAGACCTAATTTCTTATTGAGCCTAATTTTGAGAACCTATTCTTTTTGAGAACCCCAAATCATTTCTTGAGAGCTAATCCTATCTTGTGAGTAACCCTAACAATATATTTTTGTGAAATCTTCATTTGAATTTTGAGAACATTTCTTTATTTGTTTTTGAGATATAACCTACTGTTACTTTTTATGTGAATATAACTATTCTATTTTGAGAAACTAATTTTTTGGTAACTATACCCTAAACTTTTATTGTGTGTCATACTCAAATGATTTTTTTCTTTCTCAGCTTACTCCTAATTTTATGTGTGCAATATACTCTTATCTGTGTGTGAAGACGGGTAGTGGCAATATTAAATATTAACTCTGTGTATAAAGTAATCTATCTTGTTTTTATACGTTTATTTTTATAAACTATCCAAAGTCTCTTAAAATAATTTTTAACTAATATTTTATGAATTTTATTACCATTTATCTTCCTGTACTATTTTTTTTTTCTCCGTTTTATCCTTTTAAAGGATTTGAGATAATCTATATTGTTGAGCACTACTAAGTTAAGTATAGTTCCTTCTTTGTGAGGCACTCTCTATAAAGCACGGGCTTTAAGCAGCTAATTGCTTTTTTATTAGCTGTCTTTTATTCGTTCTACTTGACTTACTGGCTTTATTTCGTTTTTGCATATTGGATTTAGCTCTTCGTGGCATACTTGTAGTACACTTTAAATAGCCATATAGTTCCATGTGGTCACATTTCTGATGACCTAACCATAACATGTATTATTATAAACATTCTAAGTTTTTTATTTAAAATAACAATTATTCCTTTATCAATTACTCATTCATTGTAAACTAAGATATTTCAAAGTTTTTTTAAATAATCAGGGTTTTCTTTAATTATATCTCAGTGTTGTATATCTTTTTGGCTCGTGTACATTTTGGAAGCGCCTATAGAAGACCTTATTACATATGATGTTTCAACTTCGTGCTATGACTCAGTGTGAATAGATATCAAATTCTGTGATCCTGCTCTATAGTAAAATAGCTGATATTGGGATAATAATTTTTATTGTGCTCCTAGACGCAATTTCTCTAGAACTTCTCACGAGATTAGCCTTTTTGCCCTGTACGCCGTTCTGGATATATATGTGCGTTTATTTTTACCATATGAACAGTATGGTTAGTCTAAAGTTGAAATTTAGTTTCTATTTTAAATGTTCTTCTCTTGATTTGTATTCATTTCTTGTAAAAATGTTGATGGGTGGCTGCAGGGTAAGTCCTTAGAGTGCAAGTTGAGTGTCCAAGTTGATATAGTGGGACCTTAGAGTGTCAATGAGGTGGCCCATAATGTATTGTGGATTAAAGGAAGTGCACAGTTTGAGTTTGCTACAGTTACAGATTACGGCAGAGTTGAGTTGCCAGCACTTATGCCTTACTGGGTTGCAAGGTCACTTTCTTCATGTATTTACGCCAGCAGTAATTTCTATCTGAGAAACTCCATGGAGTCTAGTATCTATTTCTACTTAATATTAGGTGTGTTTCTATCAACACTGAAAGAACATTGCATAGATAGGTATAGTATGTGCCTTATAGATGCAGGTTGGATGATATAGTGAATAATGTTTACAGCTTGTTCTTGGGGTATGATTTCGTTGAGACGGAAGATGTAGTTTTATTCTTCTATACATGTTATTTACCCTATATCGTATTAGTGTCATATTATGGTTTTCGAGAATTTTTTTATATTTTACGCTTTTTTTTTGGGTTTTTAGTTTTTTTTCAGTACGGTACCACATTAGTTTTTTTCACTATTTTTACTTTTTCTTCAGGAACATTTCCTTTAAAAATCTAATATATAATTATTTTATATTTAAGTAAGTAAAATAAGGATTAAATTAAAAACTTATTTCATTATATTAATATTTAATTATTAGATAATTTAATTTAATTACATTTTTTAACTTAAATTTTACATATTAATGATATTATATTATATTTAATATTTTATTTATATATAGTATATATATATAGGTACTTATTATATTAATATTATATTAATTATAATAGTATAATAATATTATATTATATATTATATTATAATAATTATATATTTAATTATAATATATATATATTAATATATATATCTTTATTATTAATTAATATATATATTATATTAATTATATATTATTATTTAATTATATTATTCAATATTATATATTATAATAATTATAATTAATGATTATTTACATCAGTATTATTGATTTAGTATTAAATTTTTTATTAACTATACTTTTTACTTTTCTTAAATTTCAGTATATCATTAATTTATATATATATATGAGTTTAATAAAATAGAAATATTTTTGCTTCAAAATTTGAAAAACTGTTTTTTATTATATATTTCTTACTTATAATAATTAAAAAGTTCATAAAATATTATTCTTTCGACCAAAATCTCATTATTACAGAGGTTCATCACTATGATTTGATACGACAGGATTAATCGTCATCACAAGAAAGGTAACATTTCCTTCTTTACCTGACTCTTTTAAACTTATGACACTTTTAGGATAATTTACGCGCACACATTTTCATATGGGTAATTTATTACAACTATGACCTCTTATACCAGGCAGCTTAACTTCACTCGATATGTACCAATTTACG
This sequence comes from Trachelipus rathkii, assembly GCA_015478945.1. Lineage (NCBI taxonomy): Eukaryota > Metazoa > Arthropoda > Malacostraca > Isopoda > Trachelipodidae > Trachelipus > Trachelipus rathkii. The sequence continues at coordinate 35,150 of JABUQX010070957.1, forward strand.
ATTTAATTGCATTTTAAGGAATCTTTTTAATTAATCATATTATTAAAATTGCATTTCTACTTTTCAGCACCGTAACAGGGATTAACATCTTTACATTTACTCAACACTCGATTATTTTTGATGTGCTTTTAGCATTGATTGCGTCAATTTGGGGATGCTAGCATTAATTGCTTCAGCATTGGGATCCTCAACTTTGGGAAAAGGTTATTTGGACATACTTGATGACTCATCATTTGATGGCCGTCAATCTTGATAACCATCTATATTGATGATTCATTTTGTACTTTTTAACTTTTCTAGACTTTTCTGATGAAGAATTGTGGATCAATGTACCCCATGTCTTTCCAGTTCATAAGCTATTTCATCGTCTGTCATGCCGCACACGTCGATCCCTAAAATAACAAGGTGCGACCGCGGTCCCGCCCGGCGTGCGCGATGTCAGGCGCATTTTCGGTCCCGCGCCGGTGCGCCCGCAGGCGCAATATTCCTGCGGGAAGGAAAAATATATATATATCATTATTTTTATTTCATACTTAACATTTCAAAGAATTTCTTAAGAATTACTATGAGTCATTCACTGCAACGCCATATTGAATGTTTTATTAAACATTTTCGCGAGAGTTTGAACTATATATATTACAACATGGTAAACAGCATAGTTAATACTTTTTACTTTATAAATTTTTAAAATTCTTTGAAAGAGAAAAAGTATATATATATAATCTGTTCATTCCACATTGTAACCAAAGCATTAAACATATACTTTAATACTAAAGCGTAAATCAGTAATCAATAGAGGTGTTATAATACACTAAGGGATTAGTATGCTTTTGTTTTTAGCTGTTTACACTGCTTAACTCATGTTTTAAGCTGCTTTAAACCTCACTGCTTTACTGTTTAATAACTAATTGCTTTTACTTGCTTTAACTCTCTGCTTTACTGCTTTACTCATATATTTATTAAAATAACTACTTAAGCTAATCAGTAAATCAATAGAGGTGTTACATAACACCTAAGGGATTAGTTAGCTTTTTGTTTTTACTGTTTTAACTGCTTTAATCAGTTTTTAATGTTTAGCCTCAATGTTTTAACTGCTTTAAACTCATGTGTTTTAAACTGCTTTACTTTTTACCTGTTAAAATTTTTTAACTGTTTTTAACTCATCTTATTTATTTACATTATTTTTCTTTTATATTTTTTTTTGTTTAAATCTGTTCTTTCATTTTGCCATATTTTTTTTTGTTTTAGAACTACTTATTTTCTAATTCTTTTTATTTAATTTTTATTCCTTTTTTTCTTTTTTTATTCTATATATTTTTTATATTATTATTTTATTATTTTTATATTTATTATTTTATACTCTGTGTATTTAGTAAGTGTGATTAATATTTTAATACAAACACCACACACACACACTTATTTACACACATTTCCTACACTATGACACCTATTCACTATGACACTTACATCTACCCATAGACACTTTACACTTACAACCACACAACACACACACGCACACCAAACATTGCCATACAACACACACACAGATTTACTTACAATAACACAGATTTACTTACACAGCCCCATTTTACCTTCCCACCAGATTTACTTACACTCAATCAGATTTACTTACACTCACACAGATTTATTTACACTCCCTACACCAGATACTACCATACTGATTTACTTACAGACAGCCAGATTTACTTCCACAAGATTTTCTAACTCAACCCGATTTACTTACATCCATACCACCCACACACACGCCACTCATTACACATATAACGTATAATTTTATTGAAATTTTTTATGTTTTAATTAATACTACTTTATATTGTTAAATAAATTACATTAAATTATTCCAAATATCGATTAATACGTAATAATAATCTCCATACATTTGTCTTGTTAAGAGAGAGTACTATCAACTGTGGAACTTTTAATTAATATGGTTAAAAATTTTTAAAATATTTTTTTTTAAATTTTATGAAATTTTTAAGGCTTCTGCAATAGAAGATCCAAATATAAATAATAAATCTCAATCCCAACAACGACTAAATCCAGCTATGCCGTTTGTTCTATTGATTCTGCTTTATATCTTTACCATGCAATGTATACAAATAACAAAATAAGTTTCCTCTGCTAACATAACTGTATTTTATTAAAATCATTCTAGTTTTATTTAAAATAACAATTATTCTCTTACATTATTCTTAAAGTTAACCTTAAAATATTTAAAAGTTTTTTAATAATAATGATTTATTATTATTATCTATTACATTGACAATAACACGAGAAAACACAAAACCCGGTGGGGTTAGATACGAAAACTGACTTCTCTTTAAATTGTGTTGAATAACTATTACCTATTTAGGGTAGCTTTTTGTAGGTGGGCGATTTGGCCTATACATGTATAATATATTTCAATGCCTTTTCTGTAAATGTGGTTTGGCAGATACTACGTTGGTAAATTTAGCTAAATTAGGATTAGCCTTTTGTATACAGGGGATTTAAGCGCTAATAGGTCAAAGGTAATTCCAGTATAGACATAATTGAGAAGATCAATTGTTATTATTTTATAATATATTCTCAACGAAAATGCTGAACGTAAGATCTTTGACAGGTAAAGAAGAAATGTTTTACCCTTTCTTTGTAGTGGAGGAGATCCTTATCTCTATATGACCTCGTATGTGGATGGTCGAGAATTATTTTATGCTTTTGTTTTTTTCAAATAAAAACATGTTTTTTCATATCCTGAGGCCAAGTTTCGTTTATTTAAACTTATATAATGGTAATATTTTTTAAGAAAGTAAAAAGATATAAAAACCTTTATATATAATTAGAAATTTACATATTTTTAATATAATGTTTTTATATATAATATTATATATATTATTATTATATATATTTATATATATTATATATATATATATATATATAATTATTAATATATATAATATATATATATATAATATATATATATATATTTATATAAATCATTTAGTTAAATGATATTTAATTTCCTAATTATATAGTAAAGTTTATATCTTATTTTTTACTTTCTTAATAAATTTTCCTGTTGTTAAGAGTTTAACTAAACGACTTGGGCTCAAGGATATGAAAAAACATGTTTTTTCCATCCTTAAAGACAAAAAAGCGATAAATATAGCAACATGCGGAGTCATATAGAGATAAGGATTACTCCGTAGTCACAAGAAAGGTACATTTCTTTTACCTGCTCAATAGGATTTACGATTCAGCATGTTCAGTTTTGAAATTATTTATCAAATATACATTGATTCTCGGTTCTTTG
>JABUQX010070958.1:0-7500 GCA_015478945.1 Trachelipus rathkii
AAGTTCTCTTAAATTAACTCCTCTCTGGGATTAGCGGCTCTTTCGGGTTCGGTCGTTAATTTGACCGGGTCTTCAATATTAATGCTGTCTCATTCTCTTATTTTTATTTTTAAATATTTTTCACAATTCATTCCACCTTTCCTCTTGGGGTTCAAAAATTTTGGAATGTGGTTGGTTTTCGGGGGAGATAAGGGGTTTCAAAATAACTCAGACATTTTGACAAATAACCCATTAAAAATTTAAAGAACTAGGAGGCACATGCACAGGAGGAAAGAGAGAGAGGGATTGTAAGAAAGAATAATAGGACATCATTAAATAAAATTCATATTCTACTCAATATTTAGGTATTTTTGTACTTGAATCTAATAACAAATCATACTTAAAATTAATGCCATCTTTCAGAAATTTTTTCAAAAAGCTAATCTAAAATATTTGTGCTACATTCAGCGATATAGAAAAGTTACCATATATTTACGGGCCCCATCCAGACGATTTCAACAATCTTTAATAACCCGGTGACTGCAATTTTTTGAGGTTGTTAAGCTGCAGTAGTAACCTACTGCGCGCTTTCTGATGGTCATTAATAGTAGATAAATGATTGTGTAAGAATCCGCGCAGTCTAATACATAATCGATCTTATTAAGTGTGTCATAGACTATATACAAGTTCAAATTATCAATCTTGCAAACCCTATTGTCTCCCTCAACATCGGCTGTAACTATCTTGCTGCTTACGCAGCGCTCGTCATCAGCACTCAAATCTGTTGGGTCTGACAGGATATTTGCTTCATTGCTCCCATTTTCCCTTGTATTATCTATAACACCCCTCCCCCCTTTAATGAATTTGATTTAAAAAAGATGTATCCCACATGCGATGGATTGACAGTAGTAATAAATTGACTTAGTTTGTAACATTACAAAATTGTTTGAAGCAGTTGCAATCGAGACCTGTATTGAGGTAGACTATTTAATATACACACTTTTATTTACTTGATTATATTTTATTTTGTGGACTACTCTACTTCTCATATTTATATTTTTAGAGTTCTTTAAACTAGAAGGATCATGCATCCTAGTACATTTGTGAAAATTGAATACGATTCATTGATAAAGTTTTTATTTAATTTGTCATTTAATTCCATTTTTATGTTATTTTTAATGACTATTGATATTTCCATTTGATAGTGCTGCGTGTTGTATTATTTTTTGATCAGTTCTGGATCAGTATAGTTCATATTGTTTTTCATACTAATATTTTTTTCCTATTATTAGTGTTATTATTAATTATTATTATTATATTATTATTCATATTATGATTATATATATTATTATTTTCATTATTTATTATTATATTAATAATATTATTATTGATATTATTAATTTTATTATTATTATTATTATTATTATTATTATTATTATTATTATTATTATTATTATTATTATTATTTATTATTATTTTTATTATTATTATTATTATTATATTTTTATTATTATTTTTATTAGTGTAGTAGTATAGTATAAGTGGTAGTATTTATTCACTATGTCTTTAACACACTTGAGTTAAGTAGATGTAATATATTATATTGTACCATCTTTGGTTTAATTCTCAGCACTTTTATCTGCTACTCTTTGGTCGTCAAGCACCTCACTGTTTGTAATAGGGTCACTTATCACTTGGAGGGTATTACTAAATCTCACTTTTCTTTTTTGTGTTGAATTTTCACGGCTGCTATTTGATGGTAAATTTCGCAGCCTTGTTAGCAGTTTTCCGACGCGGATGGGACATTTTTCTGGTTATTACCATATATTAATGGATACATAGGACATTCATTGCTTTCACAGCGGTATGCTTTGAAGAGATAGCGAGCATGATAGAAGCATAATTGATTGACCGCGTTATTAAAGGCTTTACTGTATCCATTTGTATCTGTTTCTGAGTAACGTGACCTACTTTTAGCACGTGTCCGATTTCCTCTCTCAGCTGAGTCTGCTTGGTTTTAACGAATCGCTGAAACAAGAGTGGCGGCTCGTTCACTGTTTTGTGAGTGCTCGGCAGCTGGCGGGCAACTGGATCTTTCACCGCTGGTTCTCAATTAGTGTTTGCGCTCGGTGTTTGCGCGCGTTGGGAAGAAGGTGGCGGAGTCTGGGTTGTTACGTACAGAATTCAACAAAGGAGCTCCGTCTGTTCTTCGTTTGTTGATGATATGTTCTTCCTTTTCCGAACGAAATTCTATAGAAGTCGTCTGAAACTTAACCATCCTTACAAGGTCATTTTCTTCAGCTAATGAATACACACATCTGAATATTTTGGGGCATTTGCTCTAAGAAGAGGTCTATGGCAAATTTAGGGTTGTGTTCTACCAAAACATCGAAGCTTTTGTTCCCCAATACCCCTTTTACTCGATGGAGATATTCACTTGGCAACTCATCAGGTCTCATGCCTTGTTTGAAGACATCGCGGATTCTGTTTCGTAAGGCGGGAAGGTAAACTTCTTCGATGTTTTCTAATAGCAGACGATAAGCGTTATTTTGAAGAGGGAAAGTGATTTTTGAGACCAAATTTGTGGGCAAAATCTGGGCCAACAAACGAACACGTTCGTGGGTGTCTTCTATATGATTTAATTTGAAGATCGTTGTGGTAGCACTTAACCAATTTATAACATCGTAAGGGTCAAAGGTTGGTAATTGACTTGATGTTAGTTGACTATATGTTTTTAATGGTGAGTTGGTGTCAGGACGCCTCGCCCTTTTGTTTTGGCGCGAAGATTGAGGCGTGACTTCCAACTCGGCATCTGATGACGATACGGAGGGACCTGCGTCATCATGAGCGGGTGGCATTTGTTGGGGGGATGGAGATTTCCCCTTATTTCCTTTTGTGGACTTCTTTGTCTGAGTCCTGAGAGTCAGCTTCTTTGTTGACACCATTTTCTATGGTCTTGTTGTTACTGACTGAGTTTTGAGTCACTTAGGCGTTGGTTTACTAAGCCTAATATCGAGAGTTGGGTTTGAAACTCTCGAATTTCCGAACTAGCAACGGTTTTTCTGTCACTACTCGAAATGTTATAATAACGACTTTCCTTTCTTATTTTCAAATGAGGTTAATAAGAGGTTTATTCTTCACGTTATTATTAATTTTGACTCAAATAATTTGATTAATTTGTCATATATCACTATTTTAAGCACTGAAATATGAGGAAGTAACGGAATTTTTTTTTTTCAAATATTTAACGTATCTGACTCCAAATTAGGGGTTTTAGCCCCCTGTCACTCCTGGGATTACCAATGATGTCTATGCTGAAATCACTTCAGCTATCAAAATGATTAATGAGCTTGCACTCATTAATCGGGGGGGTAATTAATAGGTACTTTCCTCGTAGTTGCTTTATTATGATAGTGAGATGACAAAGACAAATATGATTTTCATTAAACAAGTGGATAAGTAATTGATGGGCATATATCAGCGTTAGCACTATAATAAAATACACAGACTAACTAATACGATATTGCACTAATTTCCTATCCTAAATTGGCCTGCCGGCGTTTGGTTAAATCTCACAACTACCGTAGGGCATCCTCACGCGATGAGGTTCTCTACAAGACTCCCGAGCGTCATTTGGTGGCGTCCCTTCTGGGCTCAAGCACCAATAACAGCCCTTTGTTTGGCACTCCTTCCTTTGGGGGAAAGGGAAGAGGCGCCAAACAATTGCGTCTTAAACAATGTACATTAGGTAAGTATGAAGTAGACCACCATTGAGGCAAAGTGATATGCATGAGACTTGCAATAGCCTCTTACAGAGTTGCATACACTCTAAGACACTGCATGCTATTGTCTCACAAGGATTCCCTATCGTAATTTTCACCTTATATATATATATATATATATATATATATATATATATATATATATATATATATATATTTATATCAAAATATAAAACGGATATATATGTTTATTATATATATACATATATATATATATATATATATATATATATATATATATATATATATATATATATATATCTTACTAACTACATATAGATCATACATGTTGATATCTATATATATATGACATAACACTTCTCTATATATATATATATATATATATATATATATATATATATATATCTGATAAATGCCCTTGTATAATTACACACTTTCTTAAAATTTAAACTTTATTGTTTTAACATAACATAAAAACTATTCACACACATATCTATATTATTTAAAAAAATTAACAAATATTTAATTTTCTCACTAGCTTTCGCCGGCTTCCAGCACGGCCTCTTCAGGTGAGCTTAAAATAAAACGAAGACTTCTGCGTTGATGTGACTCCAAAGATGATATGTTTATTGACTGGGTGGTTGTTGTTTATTTAGTTTATTGTCGATCTTTTTGTAAAATCTTGTATCCCTCATTATTAAATTCTGTGCTACATCTATATTTACTTCTCCTGCCATTTTGTTATAATTATTACTATTTCTTATGCAATAGGATTCAATTAGTTTCCTTTTTTTATTGTCTGATACAAAAATTACAGGTTCCATGTTGTCGATATTTATTTTATGTTTTAAACTTCTCCTATGATGGGTAAGAGCTGAATTTATTTCGTCGGAAATTAAATCGTGTTTGTGCTGGGTTTTACGTCTATTTAAATCCACCGTTTCACCTATATATATACTTGCACAGTCATGACATGGGATCTTATATACGCATTGTTTATTGGTGGCATTTCTAAATTTATTGGGTTTCAAAACTCTTTTAAGAGGTAGTGTATTTGATGGAGTAGTAACTATGGTATTCGGTATAATTTTCTTGATGAACTCAGGAATGGGATACGGGACTGACAAATAGGTGATATTTTCCTCTTGAGGTGCTGGGTTATGGGTATGGTAAAATTTCTCTTTTGCTTTCTTCAATGCTTTATTAATTATATATGAAAGATATTGTAAAGTTTTAAAGGTTACAAAAAGAAAACTCAATTCATCTTGCAATGTTGAAGGGAGCAAATCCGTAGTGCTCGTAAAAATAATGCAGAGAGGGTACCAATTTTTGTATTGACGGGATGAAAAGAATACCAATGTATGTAATTAATATTTGCCGTCGGTTTTCTGTATATTGAAAAGATTAAATTGTCATTAGAAGACCATTCTATCTTAGTGTCCAAAAAAGGTAACGACTTAGAAAACGAATTTCTATAGTAAATTGTAGGTTGCTATTATATGAGTTAATAAACTTAAGAATATCCTGTGGGTTTTTTTGAAGAGGAATTGCACTGAATACGTCGTCGACGTATCTGAACCAATGAAGATTTGTGAACAACGGATGGGGGAAAAAATGATATTTCTCCACCAGCTCCATAAACAGATTGCTAATAATCGGGGAGAGCGGCGCACCCATACTTAGACCTTGCTTCTGTTTGAAATAGTTGGTATTATAATGAAAAAAGTTATGATCCAAAGTTAGGTTAATCAGTTGTTTTATCAGGGCAAACGGGTATGCAATAGTACACTGAGAAACTTGTAAATGGTGTTCTAGAAGGGACAATGCTAATGGAACTGGTACGGACGTAAACAATGAAACTGCATCAAAACTTACAAAATGAAATGCCTGTGGGTTGATATTTTTGATTTTTTCGATGAAATCCGTAGTGTTAGTAATATGAGAAGTTGATATATTGCTCATAAGTGGTTTTAATTGTTCTGCCAACCATTTTGACAATTTATAGGTAGTACTATTAGTATTTGAAATTATCGGACGTAGGGGATTATTTTGCTTGTGAACTTTTGGTAATCCGTAAAACTGAGAAAGGCTCTTACCCATCATAGGAGAAGTTTAAAACATAAAATAAATAGCAATGGAAGCAGTAAAACAAAAGCATACTAATCCCTTTGTTGCTAGGTAACACCTCTATTGATTTACTGCTTTACTGCTTTAAGGTATGTAATGTTAATAAATATATGTGAGTTAAAGCAGTAAAACATATATGAGTTAAAGCAGTAAAACGAGTGTAAAAACAGTAAAACATATGAGTTAAAAACAGTAAAGCAGTAAAACAAAAGCATACTAATCTCCCTAGGTGTTAGGTAACACCTCTATTGATTTACTGATTTACTGCTTTAATATGTAATGTTAATAAATATGTGAGTTAAAGCAGTAAAACATATAAGTTAAAACAGTAAAACATGAGTTAAAGCAGTAAAACATGAGTTAAAGCAGTAAAGCAGTAAAACAAAAGCATACTAATCCCCTCTTGGTGTTAGGTCACACCTCTATTGATTTACTGCTTTACTGCTTTAAGGTATGTAATGTTAATGTTTTTAATAAAATTTAGTACAATTGTAGTAAAATAAAATGTTTATATATCAGGCCCTCTGGTTTTTTCTTCTTACATACAATTTTTTAAAAATTTATAAATTAAAAAGTATTAAGTAAAAAGTATTAAGTAAAAATAATGTTAATAAATATATGTGTTAAATAATAGGTGTGTAATGAGTTACAGTTTTAGATTCGCGAAAATGTTTTAATAAAAATGTTTAAGTATGAAATAAAAATAAGATGACTTATAGTATATATATTTTCATTCGCGCGGGAATATTGCACCTGCGGGTGCGGGACCTCCATCCTTTGCGGGGAGGGCTTGCTGCGGCCTGGTGGGCAGCTTATGATCTAAGAAGTAGACAAAGATGATTTCATCGAAGATGAATCATCAATATAGATAGTATCAAAGATGACTTCATGGAATGAGCCATCAAAGAATGCGGCAACAAAAATTGAGCTTTCGGGGTGTGAGGTGTAGTGTAAGTGTACCTGTGCTGTGGCCAGTGTAAGTGTATATGGGCTAGAGTAGTGAAAGTGTCTATGGCGAGTGTAAGTGCTTATAAGTGTTATAAATACTAACTCATAGTAGGAAGCATTCTAGCAGATTGTAATATACACCAATCGATTCCTCATACCTTATTACCTAGGGGTAGACACCCATATTAGGGCTATTCTAGGCTCAGGGGAGGCTAGAAAAGGCTTGAAAAAAGTGGCACTCAGTTGGCACTATGTGGCACTCACTTGGCACTATGTGACTCACTTGGCACTCATTGGCACTCCTTGGCACTGATTGGCACTCATTGGCACTCGCGGCACTCACTGGCACTCACCTGGCACTCACTTAGAATACTCATAGAACACTAATAGAACATCACTAGATACTACTTACGGTAAGTTGAGGCATCTAAGTTGAGGCATCAAAGTTGGGGCATCAATAATGCTGAGGCATCAAAATTGTACCGTAGAATACAAAAGGTCAAGGGCGAAATATCATGGTCAAACAAGGTTAAGATATCAAAAAAGGGCTAAGTCCCTAAAGGAAGGACAAAAAATTACCGTGGGTCAAAATTGACCCATGGACGACCAAAGGGATGGTAGTGTGTTTGTACGTGTGAATAAGTGTAAATGTAAGTGCAAGTATCTATGGGTGAGTGTAAGTGTCATAGTGAATGTGTGTATA
>JABUQX010070958.1:17500-20000 GCA_015478945.1 Trachelipus rathkii
CTCTACGTAAGGACGTTGTTTGCTCTTCTATGTAGTATGAATCACATATCTGGAGTGGTTCCACACATATTGCTCTAATTCACAAATTCTAATTCACTGTTGAATCACTCTCCTTATTCTATTGTTATTGGAATTGACATTGCTTTTTATTATTAATTTTCCATTCGTGTATCTCCTTCTTTGAGGAGAGTTCCTACGACTCGTATTTCAGACAGTCTCATCCATTCTCCGTTCAACTCTGACCCAGATTTAACTGCTTTGCTCAATCTTACAAGTGATCTCCTGGTAAAGTTTGAAACATGTTTTTCTCCTGCTTCTTTACCATCGAAATATATAATTAGAATGTATTAGCTATTTGCTTTCACTTTCATTTAGAGCACGTTTTAATCACTTTAAAAAAAACCAAAATAAAAAAACAATGGTTCTTTTATTGGGTTAAACCAAAATAAACATGTCAACCCTGTTCCTGGCTCTTACGTATTTTAAATATGCCACAAGAGAAAATTTAAATAGTGAAATGAATATTTTGTAAAATAAAAAAAATAAAAAGATAAATAAAAAAATAAATAAATATGTATAAATAATTATACATAGTCCTTATAATACATTACAAAAATTATATATTGTGAAGATTATTCAGTTCTTGAAGGTAAAAGGGAAGTAACTCTAAATAGCATATGATATTTTATGTGTTAAAACTCATGTTATGAATAACAAAACAACGCGTTAAAAGGCATAAAAAGTTATGAGATAATTTTTTAGAAGGTGTTCTGAACCATAGAGTAGGAAAATGACGACAGCGAATGGGGTCCAGTTGAGGACGATCAATGAAATATATTGAACATTTTCCGGGATACGTCGATCGGCAAGATTTGAAGATAGGAGCAGGATCCCTTGACGTGTAGTGGCTGTGAGTGATGTTGGTGTGGCCAATGTGAAGGTGTGTAAGTATCACCTCTGACTAGTGATTTCGTCGGTGAGAGGAAGACCACTCACCAATGTTCGGCTCTATATTTCTAAGTTACGCCCCTCGCTGATCACTCTCCCAGCACTCATGCCAGTAAGATCGGAAGTTTTGTCGGAGAACAGAATAATAATCAGTTGATGGGAGGCGACTTTGTTGAATGGCATCCGGTAGGTATCTAGAACAGCTACGGAAAGAAGAGGCGGCCATTTTGGCCTCTCTGCCAGCGATTTCGTTGTTAATTATTCCTACATGAGAGGGGTCCAATATAGTGTAATTTGTTTCTTGCGAGAGCGGAGCAGCCGAAGAAATTGTTGCACAGCGGATACCATTGTGTTATTAGAATATTGGACTTTAAGCTTCTGGAGGGCGCTGAGCGAATCTGAATAAATGACATAAGAGTGGTCTTGGTTAAGGAATAGAAATCGAGAAAAGGCAATCATTATAGAAATTAATTCTGCCTTAAAAATTAAAGCATGAGGGTGGAGGGTATGGGAGAGGTTGCGGTCAGTAAAGACAGCAGACGTACCAACATTGTCCCCTGTTTTAGAGCATTCAGTAAGCACTGGAATAAATCCACCGTGAACTGTGGAATGAAATAAGAATAACGCCTTTAACAAGGCAGAGGGGTGACTAGATTTGGAGAAAGAGGTCGGGACCAGGCAAATGGAGGGAACAAGAAATATCCAAGGTGTTATACCCTTCAATCATAAAAGAACGACATCACCTTTTGAAAAGGGATACTGAGGAAGTTTAGGATGTTATAAACTATGCTGTCAAATGGCCAGTAAGGAGGATTCTGATGTATCTCTCGCAGAATCGGTGTCAGAACAGACGGTATTGGGGTTTGAAAGAGAAGATAACTTGTGCACATGATGTATTCCCTTCGAATAAAGAATGGCATTAGATCGGATTCAACTTCAAGGCTCACCCAGGGGGACTATCGGAAGGCTACAGTGGATATATAAATCGCTAGCTTTGGATGGTATCTAACAGGTATAGTAGAGTTGGGGAGGCCTGACCATATACTAGGCTGCCATAGTTAAACTTTGATCGGGATAGGGTGAGGTGGAGACATAAAAGGTAATTATGCTCAGCTTTCCAAGATTTTGAGGTGAGTTGACGTAATAAGTCAAGCACGCGATGACAAGTCGTTTTCAGGAGTTTAATGTGCGTAAGTATGTTAAGTGGTCATCTAGAATGAGACCTAGAAATTTGACTAATGAAGTGACAGGAATGGGTAAACCATATAAAATTAAGTTCCCAGGAGAAAGGTGGCAAGTTCTTCGACTTCCTTTTTAACTAAATAGTTTTGCTGAGATTTTGGTAGGTGAAAAATGAAGGAATGGGATTTACACTATTGTGAAACTAGGATAGAAGTAATGATGTCATTGAATCCAAGAGCAAATAATAATACACATAGAACAAAGCAATGCGGAGCACCTTCATCCATAGTAAAGTGGCGTGATAAAATAGAAGAGCACCGAACCTGAATAGATCTCTCTGACAGAAGGTATTGAATAAAGAGAGAGAGAG
>JABUQX010070959.1:0-2500 GCA_015478945.1 Trachelipus rathkii
ATGTACTGAAATATTATCCTCAGGTTTCTATGTGGATAATTTAATATTTACAAGCATGCAAGAAGAAAGTGAGATAGTTGGTATTTATCATCAATGTAAAAAACGAATGGAAGAAGGGGGTTTTATCTTGAGATCTTGGAATAGCAACTCGGATGCTTTGCGTGTTAAGTTCAAGGAAGAAAACTCCTTTGTAGAACATTCAAGTTGTTGTGAAAAGATCTTGGGATATAGTTTCAATGTGGTGACTGACTGTATGCATATCAATAAAGTAGAATATCTGGAGAGTATTTCAACCAAGCGTCAATTGTTGTCTGAGATTTCCAAGCTTTTCGATCCTCTTAACTTTGCTCTTCCTATTTTGGTAAAGGGTAAATTGTTGATGAGACAAGTGTGGCAGCAAAACTTGGCTTGGGATCAGAAAGTGCCTAATGAGATACTGAAGGAATGGTATAAAATACGCAGTAATTGTGAACATCTGGATACGATTGCAATACCTAGGAGGGCTCTTTCTGAAGGGAATAAGTATGGCTTGCATCTTTTTTGTGACAGTTCCGATAGTGTTTATGGATTTGTATGTTATGGAGTGGATGATGATAACAAAAGCTCCTTTATATTTTCTAAAGCCAAGGTAGCTCCTGCCAATAGGCCTAGGGAGTTAAGTATCCCTTCCCTGGAGCTGATGGGGGTTATTTTGGCCTTGAAATGCTTACCCAATATTTTGGAAGCATACAGTAATATATATTTTGAATTCATTAATATTGCTGTGGATTCACAAGTAGTTTTGAGCTGGTTATTAACCAGACAAACCAAAGTAAAATCTAAGTTTTTAAAAAATAGAATAAATGAAATGGATGGGTTAATTACTTCCATCTGTAACAAGTATAAAGTAAATGTGCATTATAAGTATGTAAATACAGCAGAAAATCCTGGTGATTTTTTAACTAGGGGTTTAACTTTTAAAAAGTTTAAAGAAATATTTGCTCTGTGGTATCATGGTCCTGTTTGGTTAACTAATGATTTAGACAATTGGCCCAAGTATCCTATGTTGAGTGTGCCACAAGAGTCTTTACCTCTATTAATGGTAAATGTTAATATATTAGAAAATACATGTATTAGTATTTTAGATTTAAGTAAATATTCATGCTATCGAAAAGTCTTAAGAATCACTGCCTGGATATTTAAATGGCTTAGTAAAATTAAAATAAATGTTGATTACCAGCAAAAATCAGTAAGGTATTGGCTTAAAATAAATCAAATTCAATCCTTTGCTAATGAAATTAAATTTTTGAAAGATTATAAACAAAAAGTAAAAGTAGCTTCCTTGAAAGACTCAGAAATTCCTCCCTTGGTTTTAAACTTAAATCTTTTCCTTGACGAAAAAGGCTATTTAAGAAGCAAGGGCAGGATTAATAAGGCTCTTCTTATCAGCTATGAACAAGCTAATCCTATATTAATGGGAAGAAATCATGACTTTACATTGCTATTTATTAAATATGCTCATGAGCAAGTAAAGCATCTTGGCATTGGTACTACTCTTAATTACATCAGAAATCAAGGTGTGTGGATACCTAAAAGGGTAGAGCTGCTGTAAGATCTGTATTATTGGAATGCATTACATGCAAGAAGTACAATGCTCTTTCTTACAGGTACCCACGTTTCACTGACATACCTAGAACACACATGAATCTTATAAAACCCTACCAACACACAGGTATTGATTTTACCTCTCATGTATATGTCAAAAACAACACCTCAAAGTTAGAGAAAATGTACATCTTAATTTTCACTTGCTTAAACATCAGAGCTGTACACTTAGAACTAGTACCCTCTATGAACACCTCTGACTTTCTGTTAGCCTTCAAAAGGTTCTGTAATAAATTTAGTATACCATCATACATATATAGTGACAATGCATTATATTTCAATAAAGGGTGCAAAATAATAGAAGAGTCCTTTAATACTGATGCTTTCAAGGAGGAGTTTGATAAAAATCAGATCAAACATGTAAAAATTAACTTCTTCTCACCATGGCAAGGCAGCCATTGGGAGAGGTTAATAAAAGTAATGAAACAGTGTCTGTACAAAGCTGTGGGAAAAAGTAAAGTGACTTATTTTGAGCTTCTTACCACTCTGTCTGACATAGAAAATGCCATCAATTCCAGACCCCTAACCTATAGATCTGGTACCTCTGAGTTGGAGGCAATAACGCCCAATTGTTTTTTGAAAGTAATGTTTAACAGTAATTTAATATTTAAAAGTAATTTTGATACAGTAGAATATCAGATGGGCAGTGCACCCAACAAGGAGGTACTGGATTCTACCCTCATAAAGCAAAATGAACTCTATGAAGAGTTCAGGCGTTTGTGGCATGAGGAGTATCTCCTAAGTCTCCGGGAGCGGTCTAGACACTTGTTTCAGGGTATTTGGGAAGATAAAGTAAAGGTGGGAGATGTGGTTCTTATAAAAGACAGCAATAAACCACGTCCATTTTGGAAATTGG
>JABUQX010070959.1:15000-17500 GCA_015478945.1 Trachelipus rathkii
ATGGGTGATGAAGCTCATTGACGAAAAGTATAAAAACGTTGAGGATAGGACAGAACCCCCCTGAGGAACATAAGTGTTAATAGATTCAAAGAATGAACGGTGGCCATTGACAACAGCTGCTATAGATCGATTGGAAAGGAAATAATAGAGGAAGATAGATACTGCAAGGAAAAAATTTGGATATCAGTCCTTTTTGCCAGGCTATATGAATAGTTTCGATATGTTTAGCGTTACAGTAAAAGATTCACCAAAATGCCGAATATCAGAAGAACAAGAATTAGGAAGGGGGGAAAAGAAGACCACCAGAAGACCAAAAGTCATACTGGAGATCAGAGATAAGATTAAAAAAATTAAGATATCTTCACATCTTCCTGTTAAGGATATATTCTGAATATTTTTAAAGAAAGGAGGCCAAAACAATAGGACGATAGTTAGGGGGTTGAGAGGATTCCCTCCTTTTTTGCTACAGGCTGAATGATTGCGCACTTCCGAAAGGTTAGTCATTACTCATTAGTGCCTTTAATATTTTCTTTTCTCGTGGTTGTTCTTGTGAGGGTCAAATAGTTTCTCTTCTAAGAGGTTAGATGCTCTGTGGTGCCTCAGAACTTTTCATATCATCACAGCTATATTTATGACAGTGGTTATAGTACATGTAAGGATTATGCATCACATATCTAGGATAGTCCAATTAATGGAGCTCATTTTTGAAAGGGTGGACAAATTTATTTCGACTTATCATTAACTTTTTCCGATCTCTTTCTAGACGTCAAATTATTGTACAAATCTCCTAATACTATAGTTATATCAACGAAGACTGCTCTTAGAAATTCTCTTGTAGTAAACCACCGCCACTAAAGAGAACTTGAGTGAATCTTCAATCCACTCCACGTTTTATTCTTTATCACTGTATACTTTCAGCATAGGAGTCAATACTACTGCTCAGTTTTATAACTATGCTGGTAGTTTGAACTTTCATATATTTTCCTCATTTCTTTGACTTTCAGCCTTTGAAAGACAGTTCCTTTAGACATGTTGGCCTTTGATTTGAGTTTTTTTGTTTTTTGTTTTTGTTTTTTGTTTTTTAACTCTCCTCAGGCTAGTGAATTCCATGTAGGTTTTTAGTATTTGTCTACCAAGGGGTAAAAAAAATACACAAAAAATTATATATATATATATATATATATATATATATATATATATATATATATATATATATATATATATATATATATATATATATATATATCTCTATATCTCTCTCCCGTATTTTTTTTATATATATATATATATATATATATATATATATATATGTATATCTATATATATATATATATATATATATATATATATATATATATATATATATATATATATATATATCCAAAATTATATATATATATATATATATAATAATATATATAATATATATATAAATATATATATATATATAATATATATATATATATATATATATATATATATATATATATATATATATATATAGAGGATATATATATATATATATACCGTAATATATATATATATATATATATATATATATATATATATATAATAATAATAACATATATATATATATATATATATATATAATATATATATATATATATATAAATATATAATAATAATATTACAGACAAATACATATAACATTATATGTAATAACCATCATAAGTATATATAAACTATATATATATATATTAGGGTTGGCAGAGCACCGGTATTTTGGGCACCGGAACCGCACCGCACCAGCTGTAGCAGCACCAGCACCGCACCGCACCACGAGTTTTTGAACTTGGGCGCACCGCACCGCACCGCACCGCTACCATGGTTTGGCGCTCCGCACCGCACCAGCAGTTGCGCACTGCACGCACTGCACCTCTTACTATAGCCCTGTGACTTTACCAAATTGCAGTGTTGGTTAAGGAATTAAGAAGGAATAACAAAGAATTCGATATTTTATCAGTATTTATTTACTTCTTACAACATATAATTATCCCATATATATATATATATATATATATATATATATATATATATATATATATATATATATATATATATATATATATATATATATATATATATATATTTCTTTCTAACTCTTCTTTCTTCTCTTCTGCTATATATATATATATATCATACAATTTATTTATATCTAAGCTGCAATTTTACACCATATATATATAATATATATATATATATATATATATATATATATATATATATATATATATATATATATATATATATATAATCTATATATTTTTATATTCTAAAAATATATATATATATATATATATATATATATATCCTGTGATTTTTAGATATGAAAGAGGGCGTCTACGATAGGAATCTGCAAAGAATATATATAATAATAATATATATATATATAATAATATATATATATATATTTAATTAGGTATATTTATATATCTCTATATATATAAGTAAATATATATATATATATATATATATATAT
>JABUQX010070959.1:22500-59802 GCA_015478945.1 Trachelipus rathkii
TTAAAATAAATATCAGAGATATTTAGTTTTTTGACAAAAAGATACTGTAATTCAACATATAATTAAACAATAATTTTCTGTGCTAGAATACAGCTTACAATCACTTCCAGCCACTGCGATTGCTATACAACTGAATCCGACTGACGTTAGTGATTTAATTTCAAAGTTCGGAGATGCAGACTCAGCATCTCAGAGACTCTGACCTTGAGTTATATTGAAATGACGACTCGCGGTCTTTGAGTTAGTATATAAAACTCTAGAATATATATATATATATATATATATATATATATATATATAAATTTTTAAATCATATAATAAGAGATAGCAACATTTTTATATTTATATATATATATATATATATATATATAT
Organism: Trachelipus rathkii; assembly: GCA_015478945.1. Taxonomy (NCBI): domain Eukaryota; kingdom Metazoa; phylum Arthropoda; class Malacostraca; order Isopoda; family Trachelipodidae; genus Trachelipus; species Trachelipus rathkii. The sequence continues at coordinate 22,873 of JABUQX010070959.1, forward strand.
ATATATATATAAATATATATATATATATTTATATATATATATATATATATATATATATATATATATATATATATATATATATATATATATATATATATATATATATATATATATATATATATATATATATATATATATATATATATATATACAATTTTAAAATTGCATCTTCAAAATGAGTTCAGGATGCACCTCTTTAGGATTCGCATCGCGCACCGCACTGCACCAAAAGCTTCGCACCGCGCACCGCACCGCACCAGTAACTAAAAAAATTCTCGCACCGCGCACCGCACCGCACCGACATTTACAGCTCGCACCGCGCACCGCACCGCACCAAAAGTGTCATAACCCTAATATATATATATATATGAGGTACATTCACATTTATTTTTTTATATGCTTAATATTGTTTAAATATTATTTCTTTATTATATTTTAATCTTATTTTACTTTTTTATAAATTATAAACAAATATTATATATATATACTAAAATATATATATATATATATATATATATATACTATATATATATATATATATATATATATATATATATATATAGATGTATATAGATATACAAGCTATATATATATATATATATATATATATATATATATATATATGTGTGTGTGTGTGTGTGTGTGTGTGTGTGTGTGTGTAGGTGTGTGTGTGTGTGTGTGTGTGTGTGTGTGTGTGTGTGTGTGTGGGTGCGTTGTGTGTGTGTGTGTGTGTGTATGGTGTGCAATTACATTTTTTTAATTTTCAAGTGAATGGCGGCAAAACTGGACCTTATAGACAAACACCAATATAATTTTTGGATTCAGCGCAAAAAACTACATAAGAAACAAGTCTTAAATACAAGTCAAACAAAAATTTGTTCCTCAGTATTATTATTATTATTATTATTATTATTATTATTATTATTATTATTATTATTATTATTATTATTATTATTATTATTATTATTATTATTATTATTATTATTATTATTATTATTATACTGGGGAACAAAATTTTTATTGACATGTATATAAGACTTCTTTTCTATATATATATATATATATATATATATATATATATATATATATATATATATATATATATATATATATATATATATATATATATATATATATATATATATATATATATATATATATATATATATATATATATATATATATATATTCCCTGAATCGAAAAATTATATGGTATTTGTCTACAAGGTCCAGTTTTGCCGCCATTCACATGAACTAAAAAAATGCAAAATAATATTTTGCAATTTCATAAATGAAAAGCCGCTATATGTTTTTAAATTATTTGTCCTATCAATATGAAATTTTCACAGCATATATATTTGGGCAAGATACACATATTTTATTTAGATTATCTGTTTGTATACCCAACCGTTTTGTCTCTGTTCACGGGAAAATAATTTTTGCAATTTTCTTCCATGTTTACATATGAATAGTCTCAAAACTTGACGTGACAGACAAAAACTAATACAATTTTTGAGGTCAGCACAACAAAATTCATAAGTAACAAGTATCGGATCATATACAACAGAAAAAAAATTAAAATTTGTTGACCTGTATTATAGACGGTAATAAATATATTGTTGCAGAAAACTATCTTGAATATTATAGAAAACTTAGGAGGGAAAAACAAATACAAAACACTTTAAAATAAATGCAGTCAAAAAAATATGCAAATAATCTTAAACATGGAAAATAAATTTGTGATATTGATTCGCATTCTTGTTACGAATAATTAAAGTAAATGAAAAAAATCGAAGACTTTTGGGGATAGCTATTATTAATTATTATTTAGAAGCTGAGTTTAATGCGACCCCATGAGAAATTCAACTTACAATAGAAAGTGCATAAATTGAAGAGATATTTTAGAGGAGATGACCTTAATAGTAGTAGGGAGGGGATATTGAAACCCGAAAAACCCACCCCAAAAACCCACCCAACGAAAAACCCACCCATCAGAAAAACCCACCTGACAGCACACGCATGACCTTTTTGACCTTCACTTTTTGGGCCTTGACCTTTTTGGGCCCAAATTTTTACTTGACTGCCCTTGACCTTTTTTGGGCCTTGACCTTTTGGCCTTGACCTTTTTCGACCAACCCTTTGGTCTTCCATAGGTCAATTTTGGCCCTAATATTTTGAGAACCCTAATTTTTTGAGAACTTCTAATTTTTTTAGAGAACCTAATTTTTTGAGAACCTAATTTTTTGAGAACTGTTTTTTGAGAACCTAATTTTCGACCAACCTTTGGTCTTCCATGGGTCATTTTGGCCCACGGTATTTTGGCACTAATTTTTAGCAACCCAATTTTTCAGCAACCCTGATTTTTGGCAACCCTTCGAAGGGTTACCATAAACTGGTTGCGTCAGCAACCGTTGTACGTATTACCCCCGTATTTTACGCCCCCTAATTTTTCGACCGTGGGTCAATTTTTGCCCACGGTAATTTTTGATCTTCATTTAAGGGCTTAGCCCGTTTTTGATGTCTTAACCTTGTTTGACCATGATATTTCGGCCTTAACCTTGCCATATACCATGGGTCAATTTTGGCCCACGCCAATTTTCTGGCCACTCGTGCCCCACCCGTCACATATTTCGTTCCTAACTTGAACGCATGTATATCTCTATCTTGACGAACACCCACACACACACACACACACACACACACACACACACTTACACTTATACACACATTCACTATGGCACTTATACACACATTCACTATGACACTTACATTTACCCGTAGACACTTACCACGTACAAACACACGACCAACCCTTTGGTCTTCCATGGGTCAAATTTGACCCACGGTAATTTTTAGTCCTTCCTTTAGGGACTTAGCCCTTTTTTGATGTCTTAACCTTGTTTGACCATGATATTTCGCCCTTGACCTTGCCACATACCATGGGTCAATTTTGACCCACGCTAACATAGTGGCTTTGATGAAGGTTTCCCAATCACCGTAAGAAATTGCCTAGGGATGTTCTATTAGTGTTCTATGAGTATTAGATGAAAGTGCCAGGTGAGTGCCAGGTGAAGTGCAAGTAGCAGTGCCAAGTGAGTGCCAACGAGTGCCAAGTGAGTGCCAATGAGTGCCAAGTGGGGTGCCACATATGAGTGAGTGCCCCATAGTGCCAACTGAGTGCCACTTTTTCCAAGCCTTTTCTAGCCTCCCTGAGCCTAGAATAGTAATATGGGTGTCTACCCCTAGGTAATAAGATATGAGGAATCGATTGGTGTATATTACAATCTGCTAGAATGCTTCCTACTATGAGTTAGTATTTTTATAACACTTATAAGCACTTACACTTGCCATAGGCACTTACATTAAACCATAGACACTTACATTAAACCATATACACTTACATTCACACCATCACACAGATACACTTACACTTACACTCACACACTCGATATTTTGATGCCTCAACTTTAATGCCTCAACTTTGATGCCTCAACTTTGATGCCTCAACTTTGATGCCTCAGCATTAATGCCTCAACTTTGATGCCTCAACTTTGAAGGTTCATCTTTGATGACTCATCTTTGATGAAGTCATCTTTGATACCGTCTATATTGATGATTCATCTTTGATGAAATCATCTTTGATGGCTCATCTCTACCCTACATTAAAGAACAGAGTTAATATTAATGCCTTCCCTAGTTCATAAGCTATCCACCAGGGCGCCGCATGCGCCCTCCGCGTGAAGATCCACGAACCCGCACCCGCAGGTGCGACCCGCCGCGTTCCCGCCCGCCGCGAGCGCCCGCAGGCGCAATATTTCCGCGTACCCGCCCGCCGCGAGCGCCCGCAGGCGCAATATTTCCGCGTATCCGCCGCCGCGTGCGTCCGCAGACGCAATATTCCTGCGGGAATGAAAAATATATATAATATGAGTCATTCATTTTTATTTCATACTTAAACATTTCAAAGAATTTCTTTTCAAATATACTATGAGTCATTCATTTTTATTTCATACTTAAACATTTTTATTAAAAACATTTTCGCGAACCTAAAACTGTAACTCATTACAGACCTATTTATTAACATTATTTTTACTTAATACTTTTTACTTAATACTTTTTAATTTATAAATTTTTAAAAATTGTATGTAAGAAGAAAAGCCATAGTGTCTGATATAAAATCATTTTATTTTACTACAATTGTACGAAATTTTACTAAAAACATTAACATTACATACCTTAAAGCAGTAAATCAGTAAATCAATAGAGGTGTTACCTAACACCTAGGGGGGGATTAGTATGCTTTTGTTTTACTGTTTTACTGCTTTAACTCTTGTTTTACTGCTTTAACTTTCTGCTTTACTGCTTTAACTTTCTGCTTTACTGCTTTAACTTTCTGCTTTACTGCTTTAACTTTCTGCTTTACTGTTTTAACTTTCTGCTTTACTGTTTTAACTTTCTGCTTTACTGTTTTAACTCACATGTTTTACTGCTTTAACTCATATATTTATTAACATTACATACCTTAAAACAGTAAATCAGTAAATCAATAGAGGTGTTATTACCTAACACCTAGGGGATTAGTATGCTTTTGTTTTACTGTTTTACTGCTTTAACTATCTGCTTTACTGCTTTAACTCTCTGTTTTACTGCTTTAACTATCTGCTTTACTGCTTTAACTATCTGCTTTACTGCTTTAACTATCTGCTTTACTGCTTTAACTTTCTGCTTTACTGCTTTAACTCATATATTTATTAACATTATGTTTTCTTTTATTTTGTTTTAATACTTTTTATTTTTATTCTTTTTATTCTTTTTATTTTATTTTTATTATTTTACTTTTATTATTATTTTATTTTGTTTTAATACTTTTTATTTTTATTCTTTTTATTCTTTTTATTTTATTTTTATTATTTTACTTTTATTATTTTATTTTGTTTTAATACTTTTTATTCTTTTTATTTTATTTTTATTATTTTACTTTTATTATTATTTTATTTTGTTTTAATACTTTTTATTTTTATTCTTTTTATTCTTTTTATTTTATTTTTATTATTTTACTTTTATTATTATTTTATTTTTATTATTTTTATTATTATACTTAGTGTTATTTACTTCATTTACACTTACACTTATACACACATTCACTATGACACTTATACACACATTCACTATGCCACTTACATTTACACTTATACACACACACAGATTTACTTACCCACACTTACATTTACACTTATACACAGATTTACCACACAGTTTGCCACACTCACACCGGTTACTTACACTCACACACAGATTGCCACACACACACACACACACACACACAGTTTACTTACACACACAGATTTGCCTCCCACACAGATTCACCACACTCACCTGGGTCCATATACCACATTTGGATTTACTTTTTGAATTGCCCTTGCACAGTTTGTAATTCACACGTTGATTTATATCTTACATAGTACATTTGCTCACTTTACACCACACACGCACATTCACTTACACATATAACGTATAATTTATTAAAACATTTTATGTTTTAATTAAACACGTACATTTATATTAATTCAAATATAACTAAAATTATTTCAAAGTTTCTTAAAACTTCTATAATAAATCAATCATTATCTTTGAACAAAGAATTTATTATTAACTGTTAATACTTTTTGTTTATAAATTTTATAACTAACAAGTTTTAAAATAACTTTTAGTAAAATTTTATGAAATTTTATTAAAAACATATATTTTACGTACCTTAAAGCAATAAATCAGAAAATCAGTAAAGTCAGCCCCTAGCACCCCTCTACACCAAGCTATGCCACGTTTTGTTCTTTTGACTTACTGCTTTACATCATCTTTAGCGATGTAATAAGTATAAAAATAACAAAATAAGTTCTTCTCTGCTAACATAACATGTATTTTATTAAATCATTCTAAGTTTTTATTTAAAAATAACAATTATTCACTTACATTTATATTATTCGCTCGATGTTAACTAAAAAATATTTCAAAAAATTTTTAAAAAGAAAAATTTCGATTTTTCTATATATTTAACTATGTACATTGACAATCAACAGAAAACACAACAACCCACACTCATTACAGATACGAAACTGACCTCTCTGTAAAATGTGTTATAACTACTTTAGCCATAAATTTAGGATAATCCTTTTTGTACCCCAGGGCGATTTAGGCCTAATACCAGGTCAAAATATATTTCAAACTGACCTTTTTCTGTAAAATGTGGTGCAATAACTACGTTAGGCCTAAATTTAGGCCTAAATTTAGGATAAACCTTTTTGTATCACAGGCGGATTTAAGCCTAATACCAGGTCAAAAGGTAATTCCAGTATATACAAGAATCGAGAATCAATGTTATTATTTTATAAATATATTTCAAACTGAAACATGCTGGATCGGTAAGATCCTTTGATCAGGTAAGAAGGAAATGTTTACCTTTCTTGTGAGTGGACGGAGTAATCCTTATCTCTATATGACCTCGTATGTGATTGGTCGAGAATTATTTTATCGCTTTTTGGTTTTAAGGTATGAAAAAACATGTTTTTTCATATCCTGAGCCCTACCTCTGATTGGATGAAAATTATATTTGAGCAGTCGGATGTTTTAGACCCAAACTCATTTTAAAATCATACTCGTTTTGGCTCTTAAGCGGTGCACAAGTTCTCTGGTTTGTAATAAAAGTGCTCTATTTTCACTAAGTGTATATCATGATTCACCTTAACATGTATACCTCAATACAAGACATTGTCCAGTGGGAAATCAAGATCCCAGGAAGTAGGGTTTCATTCTTATATAAAAGAAAACCCGATGGATTTGAATTTTTCAAGTGTGCTACCCAATCACCATGTTATAATACCAAGCGTATTTTCATGAGTCCAGATGAATTACTTTGTATATGTAATCACACTGAAGAGTGGCTTACAGAATACTTTAAACCAAGTTCAGCTTTAAATTGGACCGAAACAGTTATTAGCCTGTGCGAAGAAACCAGCGATAAGCAACTTACTCTAGCATTTTATAAACATCAAAACATAATCAGCTTGGAAGTTAGATTATGGGTGAGAAATAATGAAACAACCGTATTTGAACCTACATCATTTGGATTCTACATTTCAGGCCTAGCGCAGATGAAATATATGTTAGAGGTACGTAAGCGCATGTTAATACAGCTGAAGAAGACATATGTGTTATCTAATTACGTAACCGTAATTCATTACATGTTATACCAAGAATACTACGCATTTAAGAAAACCCTGATCGATGAAATATTTTTAGTTAACATCGAGCGAATAATATAAATGTAAGTGAATAATTGTTATTTTTAAATAAAAACTTAGAATGATTTTAATAAAATACATGTTATGTTAGCAGAGAAGAACTTATTTTGTTATTTTTATACTTATTACATCGCTAAAGATGATGTAAAGCAGTAAGTCAAAAGAACAAAACGTGGCATAGCTTGGTGTAGAGGGGTGCTAGGGGCTGACTTTACTGATTTTCTGATTTATTGCTTTAAGGTACGTAAAATATATGTTTTTAATAAAATTTCATAAAATTTTACTAAAAGTTATTTTAAAACTTGTTAGTTATAAAATTTATAAACAAAAAGTATTAACAGTTAATAATAAATTCTTTGTTCAAAGATAATGATTGATTTATTATAGAAGTTTTAAGAAACTTTGAAATAATTTTAGTTATATTTGAATGAGTAATATAAATAATAATAATGATAATTTTTAATATGGTGAATATTGGTAAATAATATTAATATTTAGTGAAATATATATAATAAACATAGTAATAGTAATAACAGTGATTGTGGTGATAATGATAATAATAATACAGTGTAATATTAGTTAATGAAAATTTTTAATATAGTAAATAGTGGTAAATAATATTAATATATTGTGAAATATTGTGTAGGCATAACAATATTAATATTAAAAAATAGTGCAGTGATAGTGATAGTAGTGATAATGATAGTAATGATAGTGATAGTATTAATAATAGTAGTGATATTTATATTTGTATATATATGTTGTGTATGTTTATATGTATTTAGGTTACGTATATGTATTTATGTATATATATATATGTGTATATGTGTATATATGTATATGTATGTGTATATGTATGTATATATATATATATATGTGTGTATATGTATATATATATATATATGTGTGTATATGTATATATATATATATTTTAAGTATATTTATTTATATAAAAAAGCGCCCGATAGCTCAGTGTTAGAGCACTCGCCCAACAAAGCGAGGGTCCCAGGTTCGCAACTGGTCGGGTGGGAGAATGTGAGCTATTCTCTCCTTGGGCTTGGCTCCGTCCTGCTCGGACGTTAAATGAGTACACCTCCTCCTTGATTAGGGCTCTGCCCGTGAGTGATGGTGTTTAAATAAGTAATATAAATGTACGTGTTTAATTAAAACATAAAATGTTTTAATAAATTATACGTTATATGTGTAAGTGAATGTGCGTGTGTGGGTGTGTAAGTGAGTGTGCGTGTGTGTGTGGGTGTGTAAGTGAGTGTGCGTGTGTGTGTGTGTGTGTGTAAGTAAATCTGTGTGTGTGTGACTGTAAGTAAATCTAGTGTGTGTAAAAGTAAATCTGTGTGTTAATAAAAGTAAATCTGCATGTGTGTATAAGAAGTAAATCTGTGTGTGTGTGTAAGTAAATCTGTGTGTGAGTGTAAGTAAATCTGTGTGTGTAAGTAAATCTGTGTGTGTGTGTGTGTGTAAGTAAATCTGTGTGTGAGTGTAAGTAAATCGGTGTGAGTGTAAGTAAATCTGTGTGTGTAAGTAGAGAAATCTGTGTATGTGTGTATAAAGTGGTAAATGTAAGGTATTGTCTATGGGTAAAGTAAATCTGTGTGTGTGTATATAAGTGTAAATGTAAGTGTGGCATAGTGAATATTGTGTATAAGTGTCATAGTGAATGTGTGTATAAGTGTAAGTGTGTGTGTGTATGTGTGTGTGTTCTAAATAACACTAAGTATAATAATAAAAATAATAAAAATAAAATAATAATAAAAGTAAAATAATAAAAATAAAATAAAAAGAATAAAAAGAATAAAAATAAAAAGTATTAAAACAAAATAAAATAATAATAAAAGTAAAATAATAAAAATAAAATAAAAAGATCATAAGAAAGTTTCGAAATTATAAAATACCAGAAATTAAAATAGTGTGACAAAAATTCAAGGAATAAAAGAGAAGAAATGGTGAGATTACGAGTCAATAAAAGATGTTAGATTAAAGCTACTGAAAAAGAAATGAGTAAAAGAAAGGAGTAAATATAAATGAAAATAATTAAAGAAATGATTAAAAAAATAATGTTAATAAATATATGAGTTAGAAGCAGTAAAGGCAGAAAGTTAAAAACAGTAAGGCAGATGGATTAAAAACGGTAAAGCAGAGGTTAAAACAGTAAGGCTTGGAGTAGTTAAGCAGTAAAACAGAGAGATTAAAGCAGTAAAGCAGATAGTTAAAGCAGTAAAACAGTAAAACAAAAGCATGCTAAATTGTTAATAACACCTCTATTGATTACTGATTTACTGTTTAAGGTATGTAATGTTAATAAATATATGAAGTTTAAGTGCAGTAAAACATGTGATTAAAACAGTAAAGCATAATGTTAAAACAGTAAATCAGAAAGTTAAAACAGTAAAGCAGAAAGTTAAAGCAGTAAAGCAGAAAGTTAAAGCAGTAAAGCAGAAAGTTAAAGCAGTAAAGCAGAAAGTTAAAGCAGTAAAACAAGAGTTAAAGCAGTAAAACAGTAAAACAAAAGCATACTAATCCCCCCCTAGGTGTTAGGTAACACCTCTATTGATTTACTGATTTACTGCTTTAAGGTATGTAATGTTAATGTTTTTAGTAAAATTTCGTACAATTGTAGTAAAATAAAATGATTTTATATCAGACACTTTGGCTTTTTCATACAATTTTTAAAAAATTTATAAAATTTAAAAGTATTAGAAAAGTAAAAAGTATTAAGTAAAAATAATGTTAATAAATATATGTGTTAAATAATAGGTCTGTAATGAGTTACAGTTTTATGTTCACGAAAATGTTTTTAATAAAAATGTTTAAGTATGAAATAAAAATGAATGACTCATAGTATATTTGAAAAGAAATTCTTTGAAATGTTTAAGTATGAAATAAAAATGAATGACTCATATTATATATATTTTTCATTCCCGCAGGAATATTGCGTCTGCGGACGCACGCGGCGGCGGATACGCGGAAATATTGCGCCTGCGGGCGCTCGCGGCGGGCGGGTACGCGGAAATATTGCGCCTGCGGGCGCTCGCGGCGGACGGGAACGCGGCGGGTCGCACCTGCGGGTGCGGGTTCGTGGATCTTCACGCGGAGGGCGCATGCGGCGCCCTGGTGGTTAGCTTATGAACTAGGGGAAGACATTAATATTAACTCTGTTCTTTAATGTAGGGTAGAGATGAGCCATCAAAGGTGATTTCATCAAAGATGAATCATCAATATAGACGGTATCAAAGATGACTTCATCAAAGATGAGTCATCAAAGATGAACCTTCAAAGTTGAGGCATCAAAGTTGAGGCATTAATGCTGAGGCATCAGTTTGAAGGCATCAGTTGAGGCATCAAAGTTAGGGCATTAAAAGTTGAGGCATCAAATATCCCGAGTGTGTGAGTGTAAGTGTAAGTGTATCTGTGTGATGGTGTGAATGTAAGTGTATGGTTTAATGTAGAGGTGTCTATGAGTTTAATGTAATTGCTATGGCAAGTGTGAGTCTTATAGAGTGTTATAAAAATACTAACTCATAGTAGGAAGCATTCCTGACAGATTGTAATATACACTAAATAGTTCCTCATATCTTTATTACTGGGGTAGACACCCCATATTAGGGCTATTCTAGGCTCAGGGGAGGCTAGAAAAGGCTTGAAAAAAGTGGCACTCAGTTGGCACTATGTGGCACTCACTTGGCACTATGTGGCACTCACTTGGCACTCATTGGCACTCACTTGGCTCATTGGCTCTTGCGCTTTCAGCAGCTCACCACGCTCACTGGCACTCATGTACTCATGGTACTAATAGAACATCCCTGGTGCCTTTACAGGTGATTAGGAACCATCAAAGCCATCAAGTTAGCGTGGGTCAAAAATGACCCATGGTATGTGACTTAAGGTCAAGGGCAAATATCATGGTCAAACAAGGTTAAGACATCAAAAAAGGGCTAAGTCCCTAAAGGAAGGACAAAAAATTACCGTGGGTCAAAATTGACCCATGGAAGACCAAAGGGTTGGTCGTGTGTTTGTACGTGTGTAAGTGTCTACGGGTAAATGTAAGTGTCATAGTGAATGTGTATAAGTGCCATAGTGAATGTATGTGTATAAGTGTAAGTGTGTGTGTGTGTGTGTGTGTGTGTGTGTGTGTGTGTGTGTGTGTAGGTGTTCAAGTTAGGATAGTTCCATACATACGTTCAAGTTAGGAACGAAATATGTGACGGGTGGGGCACGAGTGGCCAGAAAATTGGCGTGGGCCAAAAATGACCCATGGTATATGGCAAGGTCAAGGCCTAAATATCATGGTCAAACAAGGTTAAGACATCAAAAAAGGGCTAAGCCCCTAAATGAAGATCAAAAATTACCGTGGGCAAAAATTGACCCATGGTCGAAAAAATTAGGGGGGGCGTAAAATAGGGGGCAATACGTACAACGGTTGCTTACGCAACCGTTTGGCGCAACCCTTCTTCGAAGGGTTGCCAAAAATCACGGTTGCCGAAAAAAATTGGGGTTGCCAAAAAATTAGGGGTGCCAAAAAATACCGTGGGCCAAAAATGACCCATGGAAGACCAAAGGGTTGGTCGAAAAATTAGGGTTCTCAAAAAATTAGGGTTCTCAAAAAATTAGGGTTCTCAAAAAATTAGGGTTCTCAAAAAATTAGGGTTCTCTAAAAATTAGGGTTCTCAAAAAATTAGGGTTCTCAAAAATACCGTGGGCCAAAAATGACCCATGGAAGACCAAAGGGTTGGTCGAAAAAAAGGTAAAGGCAAAAAAAGGTCAAGGCCCAAAAAAGGTCAAGGGCAGGTAAAAATTTGGGCCCAAAAAAGGTCAAGGCCCAAAAAAAGTGAAGGTCAAAAAAGGTCAAGGGCAGGTAAAAAAGGTCAGGTGGGTTTTTCGATGGGTGGTTTTTTCGTTGGGTGGGTTTTTGGGGTGGGGTTTTCGGGTTCCAATATCCCCTCCCTACTACTCTTAATGATTACAGACTGGACTAGGGAGTACAGGATGAGAAATAAAAACGAGAAAAAGTTGAGAAGGTGTCATGACTATTCCACATGAACGGAATCAATAAAATATCCCTCGAAACCCATTGAAAAAATTATATTGAAAAAAATTCTTGAATGAAATCACTGTATCCTTTTCGCTATATAAATACCATTTCTGCAATCGAGGTGAAAACTAAAATAATACATGGAAGACGTATCAGTCATGGAATTTGATGAGCAGAGTTGGAGTAAAGCAATACTTATCTAAAGTTAAAAAAAGACTCTAAACACTGAGAACTAAAATGGAATATTTAATAATAATTAAATAGTAGCTTATATCTAGCAGCAAAATTCAAAATTGGAAACTTAACCTTCTGGGTTGGGATCTAGGCACGTTCAATAGCCACAAAATTGAGTAAATCCCATAGTCCCTCTCAAACAATAAGAAAACCACATATTTCGTGTTAAATCTTTATAATACAAAAATATATTAGGAACTTATTTAAATGGTACGCAAGGCATAATGCCGTCATTAAAAAAAAAGGTTTTAGTAATTTTTATTAAAAAAATGTGAAAATATAAAAATTGTTTTTAACGGTAGATTCACAGGAAAATATATATATATTTTTTTTATTACTATGTGATTAAAGTTCAAAGCTCAAGAAGGAATGTTGAAAAAACTTTGCAGGGCTGCCAACTTAATTTCTTGAGTTTACCAAATAAAATATTGTGAATTAGTAGAGATGATGTATTTAATTTTTAAAACAAACGAACTAAACAGAAATATTACTGCATTTTTATTCAACATTTTAAAAGATAATCAAGGCGTTTTTTTTTTTTTTTTTAAATTATGTAGTTAAATGAATAATGTACAAGTTTATAAGAAGTTTATTTTATCAACTACGTGTGTCACATTTTTATTTTAATGCATTAGGGGCAAGGGCACCTTCTTGCTCCGCCCTACAGGTTCCCACGCTATCCACACATTTTGAATCATTTGCCTTTTTCAGAGGTTAAATTTACTCCTTAAATAATCAAATTGATATATGGTCCCATATTCATAAAAATTGAAAGAAGGAATTAGGAATACTCTTTTGAGCTTTGATGAAATGTGTAAACTGATTTGGCCTTAATTAAATTATACAAAAAGTAAATATTAATTTTTGACACAGATACCACTCATGGAAAGATCCTAAATCTAGGATAGAATATTAATATATTTCAAATTTATTCAAACCATGAGACTTACTAACGATGGTATTAAGTTCTTAATCTGTAGAAGCTATTGTGAAAGAACAGTTTAGTTTGAATATATCATTATTGTGTAATCAAACATGTATCAGGAAAGACTGGAAGGGATAAGAAAAGCATGCCCATGGCTGCACAAAACGAGGGTTTAAATATAAACTTTTTGAAAAAGAAAGTCAACGAGAGAAAAATATGAAAAATGCAGACGGGTAAAGATAAGAGTCAAAAACAAAGATTGCCTTTCAAAATCTCCTGCATAGGTAAAGTTGGATAGAAAAGAACAACAGCGTATGCTTAATAATACATTGAATACTATAAAAAATATATAATACAATAAAAGCGAAGGATCATTTATTATTTGACAGGCAAGCTTTGTGTATGAATAATAAATTATATAATTCATACATATTTTAACATATTTCAATGCAGACAGTTATTACTGCTATTAGGAAAAACTAGAAAAATCCACCACCTTTGAAAATGGAGGCCCCAAATAACATCAAGGTGATAGCTTAAGAGAAGGCGGAGGAGAATGAGAGTCAATTCCTTTATTTAGAATGAAGGATATAAAAGGATATAGAAGGATATAGAAGAAAGTAAAAGCATATATGAAAAGACAATAAGAAAAATCTACCAACGACTTACAAGTGAGGATTTAAGAATGAAATGGTTTAGAAACGTCTGAAAAGTAAAATTATTGTGGAAAAATTAGTTATTTGTGTGAACAAAACAGAAAATGTTTTTCCTCTTGTAACACGTGCCAATATAGACAGCTACAGAGGTAAAACAATCAGGAGTGGATTTTCAATATTTGATGGCTCAGCAAATTTCTGGTATACAATTATAATGATAATAAGAAGAACGGAAAACTTATTCTTCACGAGCTTTGCATTCGAAGAAAATGAAATTTTATCGTCTAAATTCTTGTACCCGTATTTTTATTCCCAGACACGTCATTTGTAACTTGCTCATTGCAAGTGAAAAACTTAGAAAATACAGCACAGGATTGGAAAAAATGAAGGCATCAGCTGTATATAGATTTGGGGGGTGGTGTACAGAAGGAGTGAGGACACTCTTACAACCGTAAATGTTAAATACAGGAGATTTATTTTCAGCACGGACTTTGATCACTAGGGAGAATCTCTAGATTGATATAACAAGTTCGATTAATGCTAAGTTGATGAGCAAGACAAAATGATAGTAGTAGCTGCAATAAAATCAAGCATTAATGTTTTACGAATAGTTTTGAAAATTTGGGATAAGATGGAAAGTAAAAACGTTCTTTGACCCTAGGCCATTGAAAATAAATTATGAACCTATCCTGCCTGAGAGAAAAAATATTACTCACGCGCATATATATATATATATATATATATAATATATATATATATATAATATATATATATAATGATTATATATATGTATATATATATAATATATAATTATAATATATATATTCATATAGTATATATATATATTATATATAAAGTATAGTATGGTTATATAGTTAGTATTATAAGTAAATATCATATATTAATATATATATATATTATATATTATATATAATTAATATATATATCTATATATTATATATATTATATATGCAAAAAGATCTGCATGCAAATACAAGAAATCCTTTTTTATTTATATTTATATTCAGTCTTTGCGAGAATTGCAGAAGCAAAACTACGCCTTTTTTTTTTTAAGAGTGGATTTATGACAAGGCCTTTTACACTATTTTCTTTTATGCGTATATATATATATACATTGGAATATAGACGAACACACACACACACATACCTATCGTTGTGATAACCGTGAGAGAATATAGAAAAGAGCCACAGAATGACCACTGATGCGGTTGCGTTGCCTTCGAATCCCTTGAGGCCGATGCTGATGCTTGATCGTGTTCCCGAGCGCTCACTATAATGCGATCGCTGAATCGGGCAAGCTCCTCCTCGGCCACTCGAGTCCAATTCGCTCGGTAGAGAATATTTAAAGATTCCGTGATTGTCCATAAACGTTCTACCGTCTCTTGACGCATCTTTAAAAGCATTTGATGAGAATCAATAACGGGTTCGGCTTTTCCTGGACCCATTGTTGTGTCAACCGCTTCCTCTGAAAATAAATAATACTTATGATATATATATATATATATATATATATATAAGTATATATATATATTTAGATGTGTGTATGTATATATATATTATATATATATAAGTATTAATAATATTATATGATTATAATATATATATATATATGATATACTATTTATATATATAATATATAATATATATATGATATATATAATATACTATATATATATAATAGTATATATATACTATATATATATAATATATATATATATATATATAATATATATATATATATATTATAATTTTGCGCTTGGAAGCCATTAAAGGAGATAAATATTTAGGAATTTAGGTCATCTGTACTGCTACTTATATATATATATATATATATATAATAATAAATATATATATAAGTATAATATATATACTATATAATATATCTTTAGAATTTAGGTCATCTACTGTCTACTATATATATATATATATATATATATATATATACAAACAAAACTCACAGACTAGCAGAATTATTAAATGAATTTCGTGTAACGGCAGTTAATAAAGTCAATCACCCCCTTCTCAAATTATTTACTCTCTTTAACTTCGATAAATTGGAAGATCTTTCTCAAATAACCTCTTAAAGAGAAATAGTAATAAATTGGTGGACCTGTTACGAGATATATTTCACAGAAGAAAAATCTTTTTAAAAGCATATTTCAAGCAAAGCAGTAAAAAAATGTTCAATCTCGAAACATAAGAAGAGTTAATGAGCTATTTAATCTGAAGAAGCGAGACACGGACACCCATGAATTAATGCGGCGATGTAAAGAACATTGATTTAAAGGCAAAGGGTCGATTAACTTTATTGAGAGGCAGCAAGAGAGACAAGAGGAAGAAAGATTTTATTTCGAAGAAAGAAATGAATAAAGAAGATAAAGATAACAAACGACAAAAAACTCCACCGAGAAGAAAAGAAGAAAAACGGCTTCTGAGAAAACTGTCGAAAAAAGGTTTAAATTTAAAAGAAGATGAGGTCTTTGGAAAGCAGATGGGGTGGAACATGGAATCGATTTCAGAAAACTTTGAAATTTGAAATAGAGATAAGGCCCCTAAGCTACTTTCGTTCGTCGATGAGAACAACATTGACAGTTGCATGGAAAGATTTGAAAGCTTCCCCCCCTATGAATTATTAATTTTGATTATGTAAGCTGGATCATACACCTTAGTCTATTGATTGGACGAGCTCTGGACGAATACTGCAGAAATTCCTGCCAGGACGTCAGAAAGTATTACAACCTATAGAGAATTTTATTCACGAAGTATATTATAACAGGAAGATTATCTAAGACACGCTTTTAGGAATGTAATCCCCCCCCCTCCAGAGCAAGCCCCTGAAACTCTATCTAGAGAAATAGGCAGAACTGTCACAAACGGAAGGCCGCATGACTGAGCTTCAAAAATTTTTATTACTGAACAATTTGGATTTCTGTTTGAAGATCGTTATATTCCTATACGAAGAGACCGTAAAAAGCTTACCGAGACTGAAAACTACTTACCCGGACACGGCTGCCATCACACTACAAAATTGGAAGCGCGCAGTATAAGATAGGGAAAACGAGATGTGTTCCTTTAAAGTTGCAACTGAGTGGATCATCTAGGAACAGTTGCCATATATGCAGCAGATATGGACACAACGATTGACTGTCACATGTCCAGAACTACACATAGAAGCAAGAGCAATGATTACAAGTTTAATTGAAGAACAACAAGTCAGAAAAGTCCTTGGGTAGACAACACCGAAAGAAAGTAACAAATTCTATGACAAGTGAGAGGGAATGAAGTCTCAAACTTAAAATCGGAAACAAGCAAAAAATGAACAGTGACTTTACAGAAAACTCAGAAGAGAAATTCTAAACTCTCGAAGGGTCAAAAAAAAAAATAAAAAAAAGACTCACTCAATAGGGTGTGCGTGCTGCAATGATAGCAACAGCAAAATAAGATTACTGCATATACCATTAGTCTATTAGGCCCGCTGTCAGAAACAAACGAAAAAAAAAATTTGCCAGGCAATCTAAAACATAATTATGAAAAAAAAATTATAGTTGTAAAGGCTTGACATAAAATTCCATTCCTTGCATAAAGAAAACATAAAAAATGACTCCTTTTACGCGGAGAGGATTTTTAGTAATAGAAATCAGTATTAAATGATTTGATTTATATAAATTCAAAAATGCTGCAAATTCTGGGAAATTTATAAATTGTTTACCTTTCTTCTCTTTACCGTAATAAACAATTGCAAATTTCATACAATGAGAATTTTCAGAAATTGAAGTTAAGAAAGAGAATCAAATATTACATTGAAAAAAATGTTCTACGGTGTCAAGTACGTGAATGAAATTGTTTTAACACGCGATTTGCATTTCTAGGCTTTTTACGCAGACCAGAAAATTTATTTTTAAATTATTATTTTCAGCTTCAATCAACACGTCGTTTAAACTCTTCGTTCCACATTTAAATCCATTAACATTATGGGACTGTTATATATATATATATATATATATATATATATATAATCGGGGATATAATATATATATATATATATATATATATATATATATATATATAACTATATATATTATATATATATATATAACATAAATATATATTATATATATATAGAGTTATAGGTGTATAAGATATATAATTCAATCGGAGGAGAGAAATAGTGCTCCCTGAAGCGACTACCCCCACTGGCTTATATGAAGTATTGGATACTTGCCCATGGCGCTCCTTGGATCATATACAAACATTTTTTTTTTCACTCTTTCATATTAAAGATAATACTTTCTGAGAGGGGGTGTTCTCAGGGCCTCTTAACCGCTAGGCAACTAGGCCAATGCCTAGGAGCGCAGAATATTGGGGGCGCCTAGGTGCTACGAACGCGGCGTCAACG
Organism: Trachelipus rathkii; assembly: GCA_015478945.1. Lineage (NCBI taxonomy): Eukaryota > Metazoa > Arthropoda > Malacostraca > Isopoda > Trachelipodidae > Trachelipus > Trachelipus rathkii. The sequence goes on from JABUQX010070959.1 coordinate 41,450, forward strand.
AGCAGCAAGGAAAAAGAAAAAAAGTCTAGGATTTGTAAACATTTATTTCAATATATTTAAATATATTTATATATACTATATATAATAATATAGTATATAGATTATATACATATATACTATATATATTTATATATATATATAGTATATATTTATTTATATATTTGAAATATATTATAATATGGAATATAATGTTTATATTTTATATATTCAATATGTCGATGAATTTTTGTTAATGGATTGCTATTGATAAAATCGACAGATTCCGGACCCAATATAATAAACTATTGTTAACTACCAATTCTTCTCCGTATTTTGCTAAACTTTTTCGACCTCGGTTATAATGTGCAGTTCAATAAAATATATTTGCTGGATTAGCCCCTTTTTTTAATAATATAAATAAGAAAATTTTCAAGGATATATTGATAGTATACTGAATTAAAACGTATGATTAAATGGTGATTAAATGTATTCAAGAATTTAAATCTTAATTTTAGAGCTAAATTTGGGTAAGGAATTAAAGTACTTTCGAATTTGAATGATTACAGAGTAATTAATTGTACTGGAGAAACTATAGTCGTAGGAGTCGTTGCAGACAGGAATAGTTTGAGTCAGTGTTGTAATAGTAGTTTTAGTAGTCGCATCTTTGTGACTGCTCGATTGTCATGGGTGACTATGTTGTCAACGTTGTGGGTATCGAAATTTGCATAGTAATTCTGTTATTGGGTATTGCTGAGTTTGGTTGCGTTGCTCATAATGGCCCTATTTCTTTTCACTTTAGTTTTTATGTGTATGTGTGTGTTAAAATATTGCAAAAGATGATAGTTCATCATTTTATGAAAATGAAAACCGAAGTTTAAAAAAAACCGTTATCTGCAAAAACTTCTGATTTTCAACCTAAATCAGAATTGATACAAGTAAGTTAACTGTGTTAAAGTCATTGTCAAAGAGCTATCAGACAACTTTGACAGCTTTTAACTGTACGATTGTAAAACTTTTGTTAGCTCATGGAAGTTGAATAATTGATGAAATATTGCTCTTGCTAAACACCTATATTCTGATGATGATTTATTAAAATTATAGTTGGTGTTAGATCCAAATAATACAAACACCAGTTACATGTCACGCTACAGAGAAATGCAGCTGAAAGAAGAGATGTTGGACTTAGGAACACTAAGGGAAACAACTTGTACCAATATTAAATATTCATTTTACAGAGTTTTAGTACAACAGGAGGAGCTTCTGAAATAATGGGGAAGCTATATGATTAACTATAGTCATGAAAAGTGACTATAGCTTCAAGAGTTTCTCTCTGTTAATTGCATTATAAATCAGAAACTTCTTGTAACCAATACTTCAAGTTTTATAACGTTTTGAACCTTTTCTTAAAATTGTCATTTTCATAAATTTGCAATAAATGAGAAGACCTACTTGCAGCCCAAATATTTTATTGAAGAACTGAAATTTGGAAGATAATCGTAGTGATTGTCTCTTTCAATTGTACTGTGAGGTGGCAGTCAACTGGCAGCGTCTTAAGTAGGTTTGTTGAACTGTTAGAGCCTATGATAACCTATCTGGCTGAAAAGATTCTATTCTCGACTGGAAAATGGTGAATGAATGCAAGATTTAATGTTTCTTACTGAAAAAAGAATTGATTGTCTTCAAGTCTTAACCTGACAGTCTAGAGGAAGATAAGATTGTTTTTATCTGACTGACAATTTTCAGCTTTCAGAATAAAATTGGAGTCGCTAACAATCTCAATAGGAGAAAAAGTATACTCCACAATATTGAAATGTAAGACCAGAAACTGAAAGAATACAAATTGAAAGTACAAAAAATTCTCGATATTCTCATAGACAGTTTTGAAGACTTGCAGATGTTGAAGTCCTTGCTTGTAAATATACATGTTTGTTATGATCTATGATGGTTGTCCAGCCCTCGAATATTTGATAAAATTATTACGCTGTCAGAAAATATTAGAGTTGACACATTTTGCAAAACGTTAGAAAGAGAGTGAGAAAGTGGAACCAGAATGATCTTTACATTTTCTAAGGAGAAAAAAAGATTAGTTTTCCGGAGAAAAGATATTTGACGATTCTGGGATGAAAATATAAGTTGACTGAGCATCTGGAGTTTGAAGAAGAGAGTAATTTCTGAAGGTAGCGTCCCTGCAAGGGAATAAAACTAAATTTCGTCCTGCTTACAAGTTAAACTAGTCTTAGTTAAAAATAGTATGAGGCTAGTTTTTCTAGACCAAAATGTTGTGATCTGTTAGACCTGGTGATGTCCATTAAAGTCCAAGTATGATGAGATGTTGAGAAGATATATAATGAAGAGAGATATGAAGAGAGAGATAGAGAGAGATGAGAGAGAGAGAGAGATGAGATAGTAAGAGGAGTAGATATGAGATATGAGAATGAGAAGGATGAGTAATATTAATAGATGAGTAAGTAATAAGTAGGGAGAGTAAGAGAGTATAGAGAAGATAGTATAAGAGAGCACACTCGACCCACTCACACACAAGATGAAAGAGATAAAGTGAGAGAGAGATGAGAGTTAAATGTCATGAATAATAGATAAGTAAGAGTAATAAGAAGATGAGAACGTAGACTATAGAGGTAATAGTATAATTAACGATATCATATATATAGTAGTAACAGCTAAGTAATAGTATAAGTATAAAGTTATAGAATAAGAGAGAGCGGAGTAGTAATAGATAGATGAAGAGTAGTATAGTATGAGAGATAAGTAGAATGAAATAGATGAATGAGTAGATACGTAATAGTAGGATAGTATAGATAGTAGAGAATTATGAAGTAAATAGTAATAGTAGTATAATATGAGTATAATAAGAGATAGTGAAAGTAGAGAGAGTTAAGAGAGAGAGAGAGAGAGAAGAGATGAAGTTAATAGATATAGTTAAGGTAGAGATATAAGATAGAAGGTAGTAATAGATGATATATATATGAAGAGAAGAGTAAGAGTAAGTATATATATATAAGATAGTATAACGGTATATATAATATATATAGTATATAGTATAATATATATAGTGCTGTTAAGTAAATATATATTTATATAATAGGAATAAATTGATATATATAGTATATATATATATAATATTATATATGATATATATATATATTAATAATATAGAGTAGATAGTATAATTAGTTACTTACTTTAGTGGAATAGGTTGCGAAATATTTAGGATAAATCACTTATTTTCACAGAAGTGATTAAAAAACCTCTAGAGCGCAGCACATTCGGTATGTGTGGCGATTTAAGAGCCGGCAATATACGATATAGGAAATCATATTAATTGATTATAATTAAATACCATAATATGTTTGTAATGTAAAATAGCTTAGTTATCAATAAAAGTTACAGAGTGAGTGAGAGAGAACGGATTGAAAGGTACAATCTAGTTATATATGTTTGTGTGACGCGGATCGCATATATAGGAATTATCAGACTAAGATACGATAATTAATGTGGAGATTATTAATATATATAGAATTTTTAATGAGTATAATTTTGTAGCGGTAGCAGGTACAGATAGAAGGACGCTTTAACAGTCACCTTGTGGAGAGAACACGTGAGCAGATACCAGTATTACCTTGACTTGAATCACAATTAAATCGTTCGGTGAAAATTGGTACAGTATAGTAAAGAATTAACTTCCAAACAGTTATTTGTGATAGTAGAGGTTAGGTGGTGATAATGGACTGTGATGGATTAAACTCCGTGTTTCAGTACCTATTCCTTTTTAAGAATGGTATAGCGACCTCACCATTGTATCACGTAAAACCAATTTCCACACGAGAGTAGAGACTATCGCTATGCCTTAACTAACGCGATTGATCATGTCGTGAATAAACACTCACGTAGAGGGAAAGCAAGTGAGATTAGATGAATCTCACCATTAATCATGTAATCGAGAATGTCTACACTGTACTTGAGAAATTCCACACGACTAGAATTTGGGGAACAAGGTAAAGGAATTGAGCCACGTAGTGTTACCCGAGAAGGCATCGTTAAAAGTACGTTTTTTTTTTTTTTTTTTTTTTTCATAAAATATATTATAGTATTCATATCTCATCATCGAGGCTCAATAAGTGACTCTCTCTTATTTACTATATAGTGATGTGTGAGAGTAATACTTCTATGAGTATATTTATTAATTCTAGCTCTTAGGAACCGAATCATATATACTCGAACACACTGAATGTGCCGTTTTGGCTCTTATGTAATTTTCTCCTGTTGTTCGCGTAGTTCATTCGAGTTTTTAATAACACTCAATACAATTTTTTTTTTCTCAAAATTTTTAATTCTATTGATGTCACTAGATGATTTCTACTACTTTTGGGGTAGCAGTTACTTCAATGTCCAACCCTTTGTAAACAACATATGCTGACTGTTATAGTTTGTGCCACGGTAACCAACTTTAATATTCAATATTGAATCGAGTACGCACATAAGGCAAACAAAGAGAATTACTCTTAAACAATGAATTTCATAAAACTAGAAAATTAACGACTTAGTGAGTCTAGGATGTATGTTACTGTGGAATTATATAATTACTAGATAATATCGAGACTATTTTTCGTTTTCAAAATTAGATTAATTACCGGTACATGTAATTTAATTTAACAGGATACAAAATGACCCATGTTAAAATGAGGACAAAATTTTGACATGAACTTTCTTCCCCATTACATCATTATTAGTATTTAGATACGGAATCTAGATATTCGTTATAGTTATCAGTAGTACCAAGTCAGAGGTAAATATTATTTCTATTCACAGATAATACTTAAAAAAATAGATTATAATTACTCTTTAAGTTTATATTAGTTATTTATATTATGTATATATTATTATTCTATAAAATCAGTATATTACATACGTATATATAAATAATAATAATCTTATATATTTCTTTGATTTGCCATATATATATCTGCCCTCTTTTCGTGCTACTCGGTCACAAAGTAGAGTATATCTCGCTGTACATAGATATTGTTGCAGCTCTTTTCACCACTTTTTAGCAACTCCTAATTCAGTAGAACACACTACGAATAGATGTGGATATTGCTTTTCTATTATAATATATCTAAGCTCACATAATATAAGTTGGGTACAAGTCCAAGTTAAGGTATACTATAACTGTGCTGTGCCAGGGTCTGAGGGAGTTAAGAATCATCTTATGGCACAGTAGTGGATATGTAGGTGAGCTTATTATATTGTTTATTTACCTAAACTTATCTGGAAGGGAGGGGTGTATGAATTATAGATGAGAAGCCGGGACATACATATAGTATAAGACTTTACTCAGTTACCACATATAGGTTTGTTACTGTAAAATATTTGTAGATTTAATTTATTTTCCAGTGGTTATCGTTAGTTTAGAGTATTATAGCGGTAGTAAAATTGCGTCGATTGTGTGTGTGTGTGTGTGCTATGTGTGGGATATGAGATGTTGCTGGGTTATTGGGTTGAATTTCATTATAAAAATAAGTTAGGAGCATTGATGACCGTAGACAGAGCATAGTATTGGGTAAGATGTGAGGGGTCGTCGAGAGGGTGTTGTAAAAATAATATAACTATTCTAAAGATAATATTTCAAAGTCGAGTTGTTTTTAATTATTACACAGTTCTCTTAACTTTGTGAACGGTTACCTTTGACGAATTTTGGATCTGTTGGTAAACGAAAGTGGAAATGCAAGTAACCGCTCATGGTTCATCTATCTTATTGTATTTATCTCAGAGCGCCACTAAATTGTTACTGAGAAATCACGTTGTTAATTTGGATTAAAATTCTGTTGTAAGTGTGGCCCGAGAATGGAGGTGATAAGGTGTGGTACTTATCTAGAGTTCAGAAAGCATTGCCTAAGTTAGCCGCATAAGCATTATTCTCAGCTATGTTATAAATATTATTATTAATGTAAGATATCTCAATATATTCTTTGCTAAGTATGTTCATTATTGTGATCTTATTATATATATATAGTGATACTCCGTACATAAGCGGTATTAGATATGACAATATATAATTGGTTAGGTATAAGTAGTATAGAAGTTGTAGTGTACTACTTAACTATTATAAATACTATTGTAAGACTTAATTACTATAGGACTCGTTTCCAAATATACCTAAAAATAAATATCATTATTACTTCATGTAGCTAGATGTTCGAAAGAGTTTAAACATGAATATATATATCAAATATTCATATTTATGGCTTATTACTTTGGGGTAAGGGAAAGTAGTCTTAAAGTGCTTGAGATCAATTGTAACTCGAGAACGGCAGCACCTACAGTAAAACAAATTACATATTTGGAAATCAAGCGAAAAAAATTCTAAGGGTGAGGGTGGGGGGGTTGTGTAACGTTAATATATAAGTATCAATTTGTTTAGTCCTACATGATAATTATTCAGTGAAAATTTTTTCTCTGAATAGTCATTACATTTAGGACTTTTAGACTTTTAATGACTAGTAGGAGAGAGAGGATTGCTGCAAGTATTCCCTCGCGTCGTCTCTACCTGAGAGGGTGTACGGTGACCGCTTTAGATGTCACCGACTTCATTGCGCGTCTTATGTCTGGCGTTTAACTCATAATGATTCTTTGACCTTTGGTCAAAAAATAAAAACTTAATTATTTTTAAAATAATAATAATAAATATTTTTTATTATTAAAAAAAAAAAAAAAAAAAAAAAAAAAAAAAGAAAATTGACTCTTAACATACGTTTCCAAATTTAAATTCTTATAAATTGTTTTTAAGCTCTTCCAGAGCCTGTATAATTTCTTTGAAAGAATTTCCTTTCTGCATGAATACACATGTATTGCACTCGATAATATTTGAAATATAAACAAATCAAATAATAATGGAAATTTCACAAATATATATAAAAATACTATAGTAATGAAGATATGTTGCTTCAAATTTATTCGTTTTTCAAGTCGTAGGCTGAGCATTGCTTGTTCTATATAATATTTTAGATTTTTAGATCGATAACCAAATATTCGACTCAATTGCTTAGAGAAATTATGTTGCTCGTTGTTTATATTCCGACGAATAAAAAAATAAAAAATAAAATAAAAATAAAAATTAAAAACCCCTCCTTAAGAATTTTTCCGTGAAATTCCAAAATATGCACATTGTGTTTTACTTGTGGTGCTGCGTTCTAGAAAGGTGTACAATGATGTCGAGCTTGTTACGACCACTCCTGACCATATACATATAAGCTGAATAAGGTATATATAACTACTGGTAATATATATATGAACTACTACTAGCTTATATAGCACTTGTATATAATATATACTATATATTATATATATATATTTAATAATAATATTACTATATGTATATATAATAAAACATATATATATAAACGTATATATATAATATAGTAACTATATATATATATATGGGGTGGTATCACAATATCAAATATGTAGTGAGTCAGAGAACGATAATGTGTAAATTTCCAGGAACTGAGTTTGTCAAGTACTTCCCATCACACTCTCTATTGCACAATATTATGAAGGGCTTATTATGTTTTATATTAATTCTCGTGGTATTCAGGGCTTCATCATGTTATTATAGTGATTAGATTGTTTAGTATAATATCCATATTGGCACTCTTTATTATAACAATTTCAAATATAAATATATTGCAGGTATACACTTTTACTATTAATTAAATAATTTTAATAAATCCACTACCACATAAAATAATGGCAAACTAGCAGACGCACTTTGCAAGCCGGCAGTCGGTCGGAGACTAAGCCAAATATAAAATTTTTTTTTCATTTAAACCGAGCAGAATTTCTTTTCATATCGTTTCACTTTTTCTTAAACGTGTGGATGTTGAAACATACCTTGCAACCGACGTTTAGATATACAAGATAATGTTATAATACATTTTCTACATTGCTCAAAATATATCGTTGCATTAGATCCGTATGATATTCCGTTTTAAAAAGTTGCAATTATTAACATCTGCAACGCGGATAGTCGTGGCTTATGTAGACGCGTATTATATATATAGTATATTTTATATATATAAGGTTGTGTATTTTATAAAATATATATATACAGTATATATATAGGCATATATAATAGTAATATATATATGTATATATATATATATTATATATATAATATGTATATATTCCCTGCTTATTATCAGATATTAGCATCGATTACTATATTATATATATATTATATATATTAATTTATATAATTATATATGATTATTATATATTATATTATATATATATATATATATATATATTATAGATTTGGAAAACTTTTTACTTTAAAGATGAGAATTGATTTCACAGATGTAATATTATAAAACAATAAAATTTTCTGTTTCGTCTTAGAGTTAATTATTCAAATTGGTGAGGTATCCGTTGTTACAAAAAGTGGGTTTCAGTATCTTGCTCAACAAACATTGAGCACGAAACGGCAGGAGCCGCCCAACTTGAGATATATTAATATATATATATTTTATAGCTATATATATTATATATATTATAAGTATATATATATATATATATATTATAGAAGATGAATATATAGAATGTGTAATAAAAAGAGATCGCTGTAGGAGGAAAGAGGGGAACTAATAATAAACTAGTTGTCAATCCACTTATATATTTATATATAACATATTACACGATACAACCACACGCACACTACAAGGCAAGGGCCCTTTTTTCAAATAGGAACGGGGACATGATAAAAAATATTATGTGTTAATTTTAAAAAAAAATTACAAAAAGAAAAACAAAAAATTCATAATAAATGGAAAGTAACCCTATCGTATCTCTTGCCTTATAAGATCTGGAATCCTTCATTTTGGGTGCAGACGCGGGATTACTTTATATATGAGGAAGATTGAATAGCTCGCTATGGAGAAAATAGAAGAAGGCAAGGAGTTCCACAAACAGATTTTGGCTTGGATGTTGAAAGTGTACCACAACTGAGCGATCCTTGGGTCTCCAATATTCACACAATTTTCAATGGTTGTGAGAGACACGAGTCAGGAGTGTGTGTGTGAGGATGCTAAAGAATTCGGTCGACGCCGGTGGTGGAGGAATGCGAGAGGTCAATTTCTCGAGCACAATCCGTTTTCGTATCATGCCCTAATTCGTTAGAAAGCAGTATAGGGCACAACGTTCACGTCCCGCAGAGAAGTTATTATACGAGGTCAACCGAGTAGTTCACACAGTATTGGGAACACGTTATAGGAGCTCTTAGCTCTTAGCTTCAACTCTATTGTGCACAAGAGTGAGTGGGTTGATAGCGCTGGCAAATTTTGATAGACATAGAAGCGATCTCGTGTGGAACGTATAGGAGTATGTGTCGAGCGGTTGTCGCTCCAAATGAGGTAGTATCTATGTCAGATTGGTCTATAATAATAGTATAGGACTTTGTGTAGGTAGTAGATAATTGGTACTTGATTAGGATATATAGTAAGATTAATGTAATTAGTAGGTATACGCGATGTTACCGGCCGTGTCTATCTCTTTCAGTAGATATAATATATATTATACGTGATGAGTACGAATCAGTTATATATATATATATATATGTCTTGGTTTATTAGGCTATTATTATATATATATAGTATATATATACGTATATTATATATATTAAGGTTTAGACTATATTTAGGGACTCAATCAATATCTGGTATTATATATCACTATAATTATATATATACTCCATTCTTTACGTATATTTATAATATTATCCTGCATCAAATCAGAAATTTAATTCTGAATTATTTTTTATTCCAAATTTTTTTTTGTTCCATGTATGAATTTCGTGTAAAGAACCGAATATGGCAACATTTGGAAACGAGAAAGAGAGAGAGGAAAAGCCAAGAACCAACATCTACAGTTTGTATTGGCAAAGTTTTGTTTTCGAATTGTTTCTGTACAAGTAGTGCAGCAATACTTTAGGCACAAGCTCTCTCTTTTATCTAAGAGATAGTTATGCTAATACCCGTCTCTATCATGTAGTGGAGCGGATTCTTAAATTTACAGACAGCTACTTGGGATTTGCTCAGTATATCAGTATAGAAAAAAGAAAGAAGCAAGAAAAATTTTAAGATTTTAAGATGCGTCTGATGAAATCATAGTGAACATTCAAGTCAGATCGTTCAAGTGACAGCTTCCAGAGTCAACCTTCTGACACTTTGGAATATTTTGATTCAGATATAGAATCATCTGTGACAGTTGATGATCATTGTGAGAGAAAAGTAAGGTTTTTGATTTACTGGGGTGGTAAATGGTAACACCATATAGACAATAAAAGTGATTTCTTAAATATATAATATATATATATATATATATATTAGATGACAAGATGATATATAGATATATATATATATATAATATATATATATATATATATATAATATATATATATAATATATATATATATACCGGTGGCGCAGTGTATACTATATATAATGCGATATAATTATATATTTATAGTATATTAATATATATATATATATATATCATATATATATTATATATATATATATTACGCGTAGTATAAATAGGATCTTAAACAACGTAACACTTACTTCTTGATATATATAACTACTATAATATCATATATATATATACATATATTATATATATATTAATCATCAGTATCCACTCACGCTTCTCTCCCCATTGGAGGGCTGTTGGCTAAGGTGCGACACATGCACTGGAAACAGAAAAGTAGTAGAAGAAAATATGACGCAAGTTGAAAAGAAAGCCCAGTCTTACCACCCCCTTTATACCCTATTATGCACCTTTGTTCTCGGCTCTGCCAAACTCCACATTCCTCTCCTCCAAGTCATTCCTTTAATGACTCAGTGCACTTTTTCTTCGCAGTCTCTTTTGGCCAGCCGGTCACCAGTATACATAAGCTTAACCAACCGACTATCATCTATCTTTCCACATAACCAACCATCTCAATGTACTTTTCATTTAATTTTCTCATTTACTCCTTTCTTCACCACACACACACCTCCCTAATACGTTCATTCCTCATTTTATTCAATACCTTCTCACACCTAACCACGATTCCTAGAGATTGGTTCCATTCTGAACACATTGTACTTAGATCTGTACCCTCTTATTCCAGACAATAGTTTCACTACTATGCATTAATACAGGTAACAATATACCCTCATGTAAGACCCTAGTGCACTCAAGACTTATTCCTTTTACATCCACCAAGGATTTAATTGCTCCAGCCCAGCACCTTACCTATTGTTTTATTGATCATACAACTTTCTTACCACATTTATCTACATCATCCGTTCCCTTTTTCTCACATATTTATCTTAATTTTAATATCAGACGACTTGTTCCAATTTGCTGCAACATCGCAACATTGAATTTTCTCTCGAGGACTGTCCTCTATTCACCAACTGATACCTTACTCGCTTATCCTAACTGGGTTTTATTTTCATACCCTCCTTTACACACCCAAGACCACCCCATCCCCAAACCAGGTCTCTCAACTCTCTTCAAATATATATTATATATATATTATATATACTATATAATATATATATATATTTATTATATTTATATATATATATAAATATATATTATACTATATAAATATATATATATATAAATATATGTATAATATTATATATAATTATATATATATATATTATATATCTATATATATATATATATATATATATATATATATTATATAATGATATATATATATATATATATATATATATATATATATATATATATTATATTATATATATATAGTATATATATATTGATACAGTATATATATATATATATATATAATATATATATATATATATATAGTAGTATAATAATATATATATATATATATATATATTATATAATATATATGAATAATAACAGTATATATATACGGTATAATATATATATATATATATATATTATATAATATATAAATATATTATACATTATAATAATATATATATATATATATTATATAAAATATATATTAATATATATATATATAGTAAATAGTATATATAAATTAAATTTTAATTACTATTTTAATTATTGGAAAAGATCATAGCAAAACGGGCAGCATCCTATCTTCAGGCCAGCTCAAAGATAGTTAAAATGAGAATTGTATTTATCAATGTGTGAATTTAAAATTTGACAACAATCGTTCAGGCTTTACTTCATGTGTGAGATTTGGAATGCGACATTTTAAACTTAACCAAACTAGCTGGCTAGCGCCTTCGTGCTCTTGTAAGCATGATCTCCCCGCGGAGCACAGAATCGCTCAGGCGTTCACGGGGCCATCAATCTAGCATTGGTTTATGACTGTGAGAGAGATGTCTTTCTCTCCTGCACAAAAGTGAAAAATTTTAAACACCTCGCACTCCGTCTATTATTTTTCAAACTCTCCTTGTACTTTTATAACTGTTTTTTATAATTATTATAATGTATTTCAATTCTAAACAACTAAAAAGACATTATTATTATTAATTTATTATATTGAAATTGGGATTATTATTATTATTATTGAGTGTGTGGATTATTGATTTATTTATTATTATTAATTATTAAGTTTTAATTATTATTATTATGTTTATTATTAATATGTATTGGATTGATATTGATTTTTATGATATATGTTATGTATTGATTATATGTATTATTATAGTGTTATATATATTCTTTATATATATGAGTATGAGGTACTGTGAATAATGTTAATAATTCGAGCCCTCACTCAATTAGAGTTGACTAACGATCTGCACGCGGGCCTGCATCTGGTGTGGTAGTAGTGAGGGACTGAGAATTTGTGATATGTATGCTATTCATCCTATCCTCCAGGTGTGAGTGAAATTGAGTGAGAGTGAGTCATGTTGGCTAGGTTTATAAGTGTTATCTATATATTTAGTAGTATAATATTATTATAGGGTTGTTATTATGTGTTATATATAGTACTTATAGTATATATACTATAACAGTGGTCTTATATAGTGTGTTTAGTTATTATATATATGATGTTATAGAGTATTGATCGTGGTAATATATATAGGGGTTTGGTTGGTTAAGATGTCCTTCTGGGGTGTAGGCTGCTAAGTAGCAGAGAGAAAAGTCTATACAGATTGTCGGGCGATTGGCATAGGTCACGTCGGTGTTCGATATCCCTAGATGAGAGGTTCCCCGTCGGTGTATAGGTGTCATAAATAGGGTATGTGCGCCTTTGGGTGGGGTGGTGGTAAGTCTTGTGTAGAAATATGAACTACATATATATAGCGTGTTCACTATATTTATATATAATGTGTTATTATATGGTGTTTAGTTGTCGTGATTTATGGTTGTAAAGCTAATATATAGGTGTGTGGTGTCGTTATATGCGGGTGTGTGTGTTGTGTGTGATTAGTGAGGTTGATGTGTGTGTGTGTTTTGGGTGTATATGTTGCGTTATACTGGGGTATTATAAGTTTATAGGTACGTATTTATAGGGTTATATATATATATATATAATTATATTGTGTTCATGGTTATAAGGTATATACGGTATATTAATATATATATAATATATATATAGTTATTTATAATTTTACACTGGTTTTGCATTGAGTGTCATTACGTTATTATACTTATTTATATATATATATATATATATATATATATATATATTATATAATAATATATAATTATATATGTATATATATATATATTATATTATAATATATATATATTATATATATATATATATATATATAATATATATATATATTTATATATAAACGGTTAAAAAAAGAGATATATAATATATATATATATATATTATATATATATAATATATATAAATATTATTAATATCAGCTGCGGACATGGGAATAGGCCGAGCGTAAGCTATCTCTATTACGCTATATATATATATACTATATAGTATATATATCGGTTATATATAGTATATATATATATATATATAGTATATATATATTATAATATATATATATAGATATATATATATATATATATATATTATATATATATATATATATTACTATATATATATGAAATAAAACTTAAAGAAAATAAACCTTCTGTTATAATATTTATAGAAATTTAAGCCCTTATTCTGGTTACTTTAAAAAAACTTTATCACTTGCACAACAATTGTTTATTCACTCACATATAAAAACTTACATAAAAAAATTTTTTAATTAATACTTTATTTATTTTTAAACTTTTAAAATTATTAAAATATATTAACATTTTTTTTTTTTTATTTTTTTTTTTTTTTAATAATTTAAAAACGTTTGGAAAATAAATAAAGTTAATTTAAAAATGTTTCTTAAGTTTTTATTGTAGTGAATAAAAATTTGTGTAAGTGATAAGATTTTTTTTTATAAAGTAACCAGAATAAGGGCTTAAATATATATATATTATATATATATACTTATATACTTATATATTATAATATATATTATATACTATACATATATATATTAATATATATATATAATTTATATATATATATATATATATATATAAAACAAAGAACATATAGTGGGAAGGTAAAGAAATATATATAATATAATATAATATAACATATATATAAGTATATAATATATATATATATATATATATATATATATTATATATAGTAATATATATATAATATATATAATATATACCATTATATAATATAATTTATATATATATATAGTATATACGGTATATATATATATATATATTATATATTATAGTAATATACTATATATAATATTATATATATATATATATATATATATATATATATATATGATATATACGATGAATATATATATATTTAAAATTATAGTATTATATATATATAATTTATATAATATATATATAATTATATGATATATAATATTAATTATATATTATCTTATATATAATATAATATATATACTATAATATATATAGTATATATTATATAATATATATTATAATATATATATATATTATATAATATATATTTAATTTATATATATACTATTATATGTATTATAAGTATATAATATAATATATATTATATATATATATATTATATATATATTATATAAATATATAATATATATATATATATATAAAATATATATATATATATATATATATATATACATATTTATTATATAATATAATATAGTATATAATATATATTATAATTCACACACACTTAAGTTGAGGAAGCGGTTATAGGGTGGAGGTGACTGAAGCGTACACCATATCCTTATTCTACGGTGAAGCGCCCGGTCGGAGAGTTATAGAGGGTAGAGTCTTCGTAGCATGCTAAATTGAGAAAGTCGCTCCATGGTAGTACCTGGAATGCAGAGTTAGAGATCAGTGGGCATCGGTGGTCTGATGCTTGTATAATAGTTAATACTCTCTCTCGAGAGTGTCGGTCTCTCGTGGTATACAGCTTATGAGAGGAGAGTATGAGTAGACGAGAGGTCTTCGAGACGTTCGTGAATAGGAGAGAAGAGTAGAGTGATATAGTAGCACTAGCAGGACCGACGAGACATGGGAGGAGTATATATTATATATATGGAGAGGAGGACGAGGAGAGAAGGTAGAAGAGACGACCGTAGAGAGAGATGAGAGCGAGACGAGTTATGAGTGAGAGAGTTGCATGAGATCGGATTATAGCATAGCTCTGGTTTCCCCTGAAACCTTGTTGAGAGAATTAGCTGTCATGACATTCTGCGCCCAATTTCTATCCTTAAGCGCAATTCACAAACCTCGTCCTCTGTGCACACCGCGCTGCGTGTCGCAGAGAGGAGATCTGTATAAAGTATAAGACTGGTATTTTCTCCGACAGATGAAGCGAGATAGATTCGGGGAGAAGGAGAGAAGGAATCTTATTTTCATGATAAACTGAATAACGTATATTATATCTGACGCGATTTAGAAATAGAAAAGAGACACGTCGAGTGAGTAGATTCGAGAATCTAAGTTAGGAAGGATATTACTGTTAATGGAGGATGAAATCAAGGATTGGAGTCTTCAAATTTGGAGTGTCTGAAATGACTGGGCGTACATGATACTCCGCCTTATTGTACCTCTATATAAGTAGAATCACCACCGAGATGATATATACTTTTGTTTTATACACAAGAAAACATTCCTACAACATCTAGAGGACTCTGAGTCTCGCTCTCTCTCTCTTACGTGAGTGTGTGTGTGAGTGCGTGTGTGTCTCGTGAGAGCTCACTCTCTCTCACTCACTCTATAGTCTGGTGCATGGAGTCCATGTATAGATTTGATGGGATGAATTTTTAGTTTCTAGACAGATTTACGAATGGGTTGCGTGAAGGTCGATGGTGGCGAATTGTCCCTAAAAATATAAGAGTAAGGTGATTTATTATATCTGGGTTAAATGGGTGAAATGAATAAAAAAAAATTTTTTTTTAAAGGATCTTCGATGAACTGTCAAAAAGTCACGTCTCCTAATATAATCAATACGCCTTTAAAGATTTATGACTCGTCTCCTTAATAACACCCCTCCCCCCAACTTCCCACATAAGAACAACAACAACAGCAACAACAACAAACAACAACAACAACAACACAATAACACGACACAACAACAACAACAACAAATTAGTTTTTCAGAAAATATTCTTTGGTTTTTCTATATAGATCATATAAGAAGATTCTTAAAAATTAAAATACTTTATTAAAATGGGATTTTTTTTTATATGAATTTTGATTAAAATGTAAATTTTATTGAGACCTTCAGGGATTTCTGTGGACTTTCTGAACTAGCAAGTTTGTAAATAATTCATATATATATATATATATATATTATATATATTATAATAATTATATATATTATATATATAAATATTATATATAATATATATATATATATATATATATATATATATATATATATATATATATATATATATATGTATATATTTATATATATTATATATTTTAAATATAATTTATATTATATATATATATATATATATATATATATATATATATATTTATATATTATATATATATATATATATATATATTATATATATATATATATATAATATATATATATATAATTATATATTATATATATATATATATATATATATATATATATATATATATATATATCTATATAATATATTCATATATATATATATATATATATATATATATATATATGTGTGTGTGTTGCGACAGGCTCAGCAAGCCGGCAACCGACATCAATTGCTCAAGAAACTGATGTTTTGCCTCGGAACCCTGACAGACTTTTTAAGCAGACGAACGGCGATTTTTTTGGATTACGGAAAAATGGGATTCTAAGGAAAAAATATACGTGTTGCCCACTTTAAATGTTGGAACGTGGTTATGATCTGGCCGACTGCTCTTCACTTGAGAGGGAGGGAATTAGGAGATGGTGCTCCTGATGATTGACCGTAAGATTGATGTTCTGGGAGTTTGTGAAACTAGATTGGGGCCGGAAGGTGGAGTTAGAGTTCTTCTCATAATTACCCAATTGGATATAATATAGTGGAGAGGAAGAGAAAATAGACATGGAGTGGGAGTGATAATGTCGGAAGACATGTCACAAAGAGTAAGTAACATCGAACAGAAAAATTCTCGTATTATGTCTGTTTCAATAAAGACAAACGGAGTAAATCTGAGCTTTATACAGGTGTACGCACCGCAGCAAGGCCGACCAGCTGGAGAGAGGGAAATCTTTTATCAAGAATTGCAGGACGTCAAAAATAGAGTCCCGTTCCATGATAATGTAATTGTTTGGGGGGATATAAATGGACACGTTGGTACGGATCACAGAGGAATAGAGAATGTGATAGAAGCGTTTAGTTTGGGAAATAAGAATCTGGCGGGAGATAGCATCATAGACCTTTGTGTACGTAACAACATGAGAATAATGAACACGTACTATGAACATAGAGAAAGTCAGAAATGGACATGGTACCGATGGGATGACTGAAAGGAGGCATATGGAGAGAAATCAATGATAAATTTGATATTAACAAACAACAAAAGACTATTTAAGGATGTGAAAAGTTAATACATCCGTATCGGGAGATGCAGACCACCGAATGGTGGTGGTGGGAAAATTGAGAATGGAAATGCCGAAGCTTTTAGATTGCAGCAGCGAAAAAGATTGTATGGTTGAGAAAAACTGAAGCACCAGGATTGTAAAACACATTTCCAGAGAGAAAAGGATTACGGAAAACAGATAGTGCGAATTCGGGAAAATGGGTGTAGATGTGGAGGCGAAGGTTTGGGAGGTTTTCGGATGGGGT
>JABUQX010070960.1:0-22500 GCA_015478945.1 Trachelipus rathkii
CAACAGAGAAATAAACACTTGCAGATGAATTTTAAAAGACTGTTAAATAAAAAAAAGAACAAATATGAAAGAAATATTAAAACTATTAAATGAATAGCTATGTAGAAAACTAAATAAAAATAAACTAATTTAACTTTTCACCCATTCTGGTAGCAACACGAATGAAAATATAACACTGGCCAACAAAGATTTTGTGGCAAACGATTTGAGGTCATTTTTATAGTAACATTGTTGTGACCTGTTCCGAATATGACCTCATATCGTTTCCCCATGAGATTGGCTCTAAAGAAGGTTTTAGAGGATACAGGGTGGTCACAAAAACATATTATACAAGAACAATTATTTAGGTCTGCTAAAACGTATAATTGTTTGTCTGGTCTGTAATGGTTTGAAAAAACCGAAAGATATATACAAATGGTTAATTTATGTTGATAAGTTAATAAAAATGCCCTAAATGTAGTTAAAACATTGAATTCAGCCATTGAAATTCACAATTAAGATCCATTACATATCGCTGCATATGATTGTCTCTGTGTGCAGAATGTGTGGAAATCACGTTGGAAGGCCCAACAACAGTCTGCCACATCATGTTGTGTATCTGCCCATCTTGCCTTGGATCTTTTTCTCTTCTTCCACACTTGATATCTTGATGGAAACCTCTCCACTTGTTCCTCACTATACTAAAACATCCTAGATTATCCGGAAACCATCTACAGTGACATATGTAGAAAGTGAACTTTTATGCTCCTATTAGCATTCAAGATTTTGTGGAAGTCTGAAAGCATTTCTCGGTTAGAGTTCTACATAGTTGGCTAGATTTATGGGTTGCCCCTAAAAAGTCTGAACAACCGAGAGACAAAAGGAAAACCTTTTCCAGGCCAGATGCTTCAATATCACTCATGGAATTTTATTAAATGTGTCATCACTTGATGATTTCTCGGCGAATTTTTGAGGGTCGCATTAGCTAAAGATGTGCCAGCTGGCGTGAGTTTCTCTCCCATACTGATCACAGACCCTGAAAAAATCTGCAAATATATTTGAAACATTCACCATGCTGTTTGTTCTAGGGCCCTGAGAAACAGAATTGCGTTTCATCAGTCTAGGTTTGAATGTCGATGGTGGAGTGGTGGAATTAATTTTTTCCCCCTGTCAACAAGTGGTTCGTTAATGAATATGATGCACAAGTTCGTACAGTTCATATATTTTTCCTAGCAGGCCATACAACTTTTTCCCCAGTGGTCTTCTTTAGCCCGTACATATCCGACCACAGCATAAGAAACAAGGGTAAACTTATATATATCCGCTTTTGTGCTGCCCAGTACAGATGTTGACTCCATCCTTCAAATTCAACGCATATAGACCTAGACTGGTATTGATAAAGATATTCAGCCTTTCTGCATATGATCATGTCCTTATATTACTTCATATTCCTTTGCAGTTTGTTTGAGTGACTTAGATTGGAATCGATGCATAACTATTTCCATTGTTGCAATGATGAAAACAATTCACTTTCAGAGCTCTCGTTGACTCTACCATAAACAAAATCGCCAACTTCTGGTTCGGTATTTACGGTAACCCATTTGGAGTAGGATCCAGGGGATTTCTTACAGTATACTAAGGTCTTCTTCTCATGAAAATATGGAAGAATACTACCACTCTTGGTCCCGAAAAAAAAAAGTTTTTATTTACATTCGGGCCTTGAGGACAGTTTCTTTTTCAACTTAGTCTGATGCTAAAAAGCTCTCAGAATCCTTGCTTGGAGCAGAACTTAACTCTCGCTAAAATCATTGATACTCTTTCCTGAAACTGTTGCTGTGTAAAGTGTGCTTACTCATATCCACGTACCACTATCTGCAAACGTTTTGCACACTCAAATCCTGGATATCTCTTCATTTTAGAGCATATGCTTAGGTCGGGATGTAGTAACACTGGGTGGAATCGTCGGAGTGTGGTACTGCTGCGATTCCAAAAATCGGCATACTCAAAATTTATACGTTTCTTGTAACGAATTAATAACTTTTCACATAATCAAAACAAAATAAAACACAGTTCACTGGGTTGGGGTTTATTTGGGGTGCGTGTTGGGCGCTGCAGTCGCCCCATGATAGCCATTATTTGGGCCAGGTTGGGTGTTGTTGTCTTTGGTGGTGTGGTTTTTTTGGATTGTACGCTTGCGGTTTGTGTGAATAGAATTTTTGTTTAATAGGTCTTTTCTCCGTTTTGGGTCTTCGGTTGTGTTGGGTTGCGTCTATTTTTTTTTCCCTTGGTGAGCTGTTATATTTTTCTGTTCGGTATGGCGATCGATTGTTTAGAAACAGTACCATGTTATGTGGTTTTGTGTGTCCGCTGAAATGGTGTAGCGTTTTACCGTGTGTGGTCTATCTTTGTTGTCGGGTATTTTTTCATTTCCAAAGTTAATATTTGCGTAGGGTATTTATGTCCTTTGTTGGTCTTTGTCTGTCGACTAAAGTATGTTAGATATTATGGTTTCGGAGTTTGTGTTGTTTTGTCCTCTTGGTAATTAGTGGTGCAGTCTATGCGAGATGTGTAGCATGGTTAGATGATTGGGTTTATTCAATATCTAGGGTGCTCTTCAGTGAAGGTACTCAAGTGTATTGGTTGTTGTGAAGGAGATTAGATGAGTATAAAGTTAAAGTTTATGAGGTTGTTATGGATAATAGGTGTTAAGCGTCCCTTTAACTAGAGAGGAAGAAGAGGAATGTAATAAAACGTATATGGTAGCTTGGGGTGTTAAATATATTTCATTAAAAAATGATGAGTGAATAAGAGATCGTTAGGTGGATGCATCCATTACATCAATTTAAGC
The DNA here is from genome assembly GCA_015478945.1 of Trachelipus rathkii. Classification (NCBI taxonomy): domain Eukaryota; kingdom Metazoa; phylum Arthropoda; class Malacostraca; order Isopoda; family Trachelipodidae; genus Trachelipus; species Trachelipus rathkii. The sequence continues at coordinate 2,828 of JABUQX010070960.1, forward strand.
TTATGTAGTCCATGGATCGTTTGTGAAATTGTTACTGAATGGTTTGCATTGTGTCTTGTTCTGTAAATTAGCACACTGTTGTGTTCGATGAGTGGTACTTGATGTTTAATTCGATATGTGAATTTATTATTTAGTTGCCATTGGCAGGCCGGTAGATAAAAGTGAAAAGTGTTTGTTTTTTTGGGGCCTATTGGTATATGTTTGTGATTTCGGTTTAACAAAGTCACACGTTGAAGATTATCAATTATTATGTAGTTAGTCTGGTATTTTATTATATAGGTATATATGTATTATCTTATTATATAGTTATTTATATGTTAATTTATAGATAATAGTTATAAAGGTATATTTGATATATATATTATGGTATTTATATTGAGTGTATGAGATTGATTTGGTTCGTTTGATTTTATTTTATAAATAGGTGTGATATATATTATTATAATATATATATATTAGGTTGGTATATATACATAAGTATATATATGTGTAGTTGTTTACTTGTAGATGGGGTGAGTATAAGTAGGATGTAGTTGTATGATGAGTGTGTGTGTTTGTGATGTTATGCAGTGCTGTAGTGTTGTAATTGGTGGTGTTGAGGGTTTATATATATATAAATATATATATGATATAATATATATTATATATTATTAGTTGATGGGTTGAAGCGTTGTGGTTTGTTTTGGTGGTATGTGGTTTGTGTTTTGGTGTTAGTTTATTTATTTTTATTATATAGTGTGGTGGTGTGTTAGAGGTGATTGTTATTATGTTATTAGAGTGGTGGTATGGTGGTAGGTTGATAGTGTGTTATGTTGATGAGTTATAGTGTATTTGTTTGTTTAGTTGGTGTGTAACGTGATCTATAGTGGTGGGTAATTGTGTGCAGAGATGTGGTGTGGGGTCGTGTGCTCCTTGGTGTCGTGTGTGGTGAGAATGTTTAATGGAATTATTGTGTTATTAATTTGTAGTAGAGTGGTTAGGTGGTGGTGCATGTGGATTTGATGTTATGGTATGTGATAGTTGGTTGTAAGGTGTTATTATTGGGTTTATGGTTGTAGTTGGTAGGTTATGTTTATGTATGGTGGTAGGTAGAGGGAGTTTGCGGTTGTTGTGGTGGGTTTGAGGTTAGTGGTTGTTTAGTTTGTATTTGTGGTGTTTGTGGCGATGGGTGATTGAGTTTGGGTGATTTTGTGGTGTTATTTGTAATTGTGGGTGGGGTGTGTATTGTGTAGTGGGGTTGTGGTGTGGTGTTGTGTGGGTGTGGTTTGTATATTGGTTTTATGTAGTTAAGTTTGTGAGTGTAGAGTACGTTTTAGGGTTATATATATATTAGTTTCTTATTAGATAGGTTATATTCGGCAAAAGGGTGGGCGTGGTGCGTTCAGAAGAAAAGATAAACTGAATGACTATATTAGTATTTTGTTTTTATTGTTTATAATGATTGTTATGTCGTATAATTATAGTTGGTATATTATATATAACATAAAATATAAAAAATAATAATAAAGTAATATAGATAATTTACTATTTATATATGATTTAAGAAATAAAATAAGTATATATACATACATTATTAAATATTATAATAATTAAAGAGGAATATCGATGAATCAGATGATCGGAGTATAAATATATGGGTGTGGTTTATTTTGTTAGTTACGGGGTGTGTTGTTGACGGTATGATGTAGGGCACGACTCAAAGAAAAGTAAATCAGAAAATATAAAATATAGTCATATAAATGATAAACGTAAAGAGCTATAAAGTGAGTCGATATAGTAGAGTAGTATTATTACAGTTTAATGAGATACTAAAGGGATGTTGTTATAAAAATATATGATATAAGTTATGTGTAGATTTAAGGAAGCATACGTGGTTATATTTGTTGTGTTTAGGTTTGTTTGTTATAGTAGGATTTATATATCTGACTGTTAATATTATGTCGATGTTAGAAAGAGGGGTGTCTAACAAAATAAATCATTAATGAAACAAACAAATAATATAATACATAACATCAAATGAATAATAACCTACTCAGATTAAGAATATCCAAAAAACTATGAATAAACATATAACAACAATTGATCGATTATAATCAAATAGAGGATATTCTAGTAAAACTAGGGCTGATTAGTCTATGACCTAGTGATGTAGTGATTTTATAAATTAGATATGAGATACGTCGAACATATCAAACTAACGATATTATTTTATACGTTGTGTTACGCTGCATGTGTAGATTTACGAAGATGTTCGAAACAGTGTACCTATAATTTTGGGTTGTTTGTGTGGTGATCTAACAGTGTGATAGGCGCATTGTTCTATGTGTGTAGGTGATAGATATATATATATGGGAGTGGGGTCCTCAAGTCACTGTTTTATTCTGATAAATTCATTCGAATCAGTATTAGTGATTATTAGGTTGCGCTGAGTGGTGAAGGATAAGATATCCTTCTGTCTCTACTTGACAGTACATCTCAATCTGTGTACTAGGTGATACATATCCACGATAATAACAAATACATCAAGATGAAGAGCGAATTAGCTATATCCTACTTATCTTATTACATAATCCGGCCTCTATGAATAGTTTGTTGTGCAACAATTACGATGTTAGCTGAATTTGGCATCAACGATCAGTTTTGTGGGGCGGGTGTTTGCACACACGACGCGTGCACCTAACAATGCACCAAGCGGCAATGTTAATAGATCAGAGCTAGATATTGATCACACACCGAAAAAATCATTATGGTAAGATATCATACTAACTTAAGAGCTCAGCATCTAGACTCATGTTATAATGAGACTTCAGTCTATAACAACACTGCAGCTAATATGCAGATATTTAGCTTATCGACTTTATGGTAACTAAGACTGAGCCATCCATTGTACTAATAGCCTAAGGTTATATAATTAGATAGCATATACTAAATGTATCGTAATCTCAGAATTATTATATAATGAATAACCGTATATGTATAGTTGATTATATATCTCGATTGAGTAAATAGTAATATTATATTGTGGGGGATTGTATGTAATGGTGGATTTGGTAGGGGTTTAGTGTGTAATGTATAATATACACAGAGCAACACCTGGTCTTAATCAAAAGACTATGATACTTTTAACTACCTGTGATGTTTAAATGAGTTTGATTTTGAGATTATATTCTAACGCCGTGTATTACATGTAGGATGCGAGTAAAACTAAATCACATTTTTTGTGACACAACGAATTTATATAAAATATTCATGGGATTAGAATGCATCGTTATAATTAATAACAGTACACTCAATTAACAATCAATTATAAGCAACGTAACGAAATTACTTACTTCTATCCCTAAACCACTATAATTCTTAAGATAACAGACGCATCCGCTACATAGAGGTGAGCACCTTTTTCAGTAAGTGACAACCTAAAACACATATAGTGAAGATTCGACAAACACGTGCAAATATGAAGTGGGAAACACTTAGTTACTCGAGTCCTCCCAAATACTTCCTTTCAAGCTTTAGACTTCAGTAATTCTCACTCACACAACATAACTAAATCAGAGTCACAATATAGAAAAAAGCACTCTTTAGATACCCAGCCTAGAGATAATAATCTGCCACTCTCACTACATCCACAGACAGACATAGCACAACCCCAAATCAGTAAATGCGGCAAACATCTGGTCGCTCGGCGGCAATTGTCGTATGCCTTCCGAAAACCCAAAGACTTAACTACGAAAATATTCCCACTGAGAGGAACACAATTTTAATAATGGATTTTTTTATAATAATAAAATTAGCAAAATTAAGATGCAATAGAATATTAAACTAATAATGGGAGTAATGCGGGATAAACTTGTTCGTGCTGCTTTGAGGGTGGATGTATTTAGTAAAACTATTTCGTTATCCAAGTGCTTTAATGAATTAAATAATTTTTTTTCAAATCAATCATTAAAAAATAATTGTTTTCCAGCAAATGTATTCAGAATATTGAGATTTCGGTCGATTAGTTTATGGTCTTAGATTGTAAGGACTTGTTAAAATTTTCAATATGGGCCTCTAGTAACTTGTTCTGATACCTTTCCAGATACATGACGTCTGTATACAATACTAGATATAATGTTAGTGAAACATCTTTTTCACTTACCTGTTAGTTCGTTTTGGGTAGATCCTTTATACTATTGGAACTGTAGTATGAGAAGTTTTGTCGAATCACTCAGTCCTTGTACTAAATTTTGCACTAAATAGCAGATTTGTCTTTCGTTTCTGCCGAAGATATGTTTGTCATATGTGTTAAAAGACTTTTGTATTTGACGGCATATATATTGACAGAAAGCAAAGTGGATCTTGATGGAATAGTATGTCCGCTACCTAGAAGCTCAGTAGTTATAGGCAAGTATCAGAATCTTACGAACCCGTTGCAAGTTATCTAATTGTTGGGCCGCTAAAACCGCAGAAGGTTCAAAGTGGTACCTTTATATCTTCGCAAATCCGCAGAAAACTGAAGTTAAGTGTGAAATTGTGAGAACTGTTGAGTCACTTCAGAATGGGTGGCGGCCGGGTCGATGCTAAGGGTCGCAGGGGTCTGCTATATTTTTGTGTTTTCTGATTAGTTCTTATATTTATCTATTATATTCTAGTGATTGCTAGCTATCGGTATGAGTTCTATTTATATTATTTTCTGTATATTCTATTGCTTCTTAGCTATCGTATTGGACTATATTCGTAGAATAGCAGTCCGGGTCTAGTGTCTACCCCTAGGTTATTGTTGGGTACCGGGGAATCGATTGGTGTAGTTAGCTTATGGAAGGTGCAGAGTCTTCCTTCTTATGAGTTTGTATGTACCCTGACCTGCCGCCTTTGTCTGAGCTGTTGTTTCTAGCGTGACAATCTCTGTAGTCTATTAGAACACGTGGTAAATGAATGGGGTCGTTTTCTATTTTATTATTCTCTTATTGTTTATTTATATTTTTGGTGGCTGTTGATGATGTTATTTAGATTATTTATGTGCTATGTGGTTCTCTTACTCGATTAGTTATTTCTATCTCCTCTATTCTTTCCCTTAAATCTCTTCTATGTACGATATGTTATTTCTTTTGTCTCTTGTATTTCATTTCGATTATTTGTTTATTCGTATTTTATTATTATTATATTCTGATTCTACTTTGTTGAATTTTCTGTATTCTCTGTTATTATTCTTATTGGTTATATCGTATTTGATCTATTACTATTAGATTTAGTTTTATTTATTCATTTACTTTTTCTTTTTATTTCTTCTTCTTCTTATTCCTATTCATTTTCTTGTATCTTTATTGTATTGTGAGTTCTTGTGTTGTTTGTCTAGTATTGTTTTGAGTATTTCTGTATTCTGTATGTTCTTCTGTCTATTGCCTTTTTTTTTGTACGTGGCGTTTTCAGCTCGTTTGTGTTTTTAGATTACGCACCATACATGGCGTTTTTCGTAGATGTGCGTCCCTCTCAAAACCTATCATATCGGGTGTCATAACAGGGGTATGTATTTGGCTCAAAATAAGATTCCGTAGTTTTACTTTCTGCGAACGCCAGATCCAGGGCCCATGCCGGGGGTCTTTTATGGTCAAAGAAACGTGAGATTAAAATGATACATCTTTTAAGCTTAATAAGTATGGTGTTGAGTCAATCGTATCTTTCTCAAGACTTGGTCTATTTTTTTATATTTTGTTATTATTCTCTTATGTCTTTGTACGTTTTCTATTTTATGTGTGTGTGTGTTCCCTTTTCATTATATAATAATTATTCTTATTATATTAGCTTAATATTGTGTTAGTGTATCGAATGATTATATAATGATAATATGATTATTTATTTGTTATATTATTTTGTGCTATACTCTAATTTTGTGTCTTGTAGTCTCTGTTATCTGGTGGTTTGTGTTTCTAGTATATTGGTTTTATATTTGTTTCTTCTTCTATCTATTTTATATCATGTTGTATATTATTTTTTTATAGTGTGTTTATGTCTCATTTCGGGGTATCAGAACCCCAAAATGAGTTTGAGACCCCCCCGAAGGGGGTCCCCTGAAAAAAGAAGAAAAGTAGAAGAAGACGAAGAAGAAGATGAAGGAAAAGAAGAAGAAGGAAAAAATAGAAGGTCTCGCATAGCTTTCAAATGCTTATTGTATTGTAAGGTACCAGGTACCGGTACCTTTTGTTGACTTTTTCCGGTGTTCTTATCTTTGAATTAATTTATATTATTTATCTTAATTTATGTACTTATATATGTTTATATATATATTTTTGTTAGATTTCTTTTATATATATCGTGCTCAAATTGTAGTGTGATTGAACTCTCCTAGGTTTTTAACTATATATTAGATATTATTTGTCTGGTTTTATATTTATTATATTTATTTTGTGTTTATTTTCTTTATGGGTGTTTTTTATATTGGTGTAGTTGTTCTAGTCGCCTCTGCAGGTTGTCCCTTCTGGCTCCGTGTATATTTTTGCGAGGCGTGTGTCTCCTTCTATATATTTTATTTTTTTTTTTTTTTTTCTATTGTTATATTTATTTTTTTCGGTTATTCAATTTCATCTGTTAGTATCATTTTTTTTTTTATTTATTATATATATTTTTTTAGCTATTATTCTTTTGTTATTTTCCTTCGATATATGATCGTGTTTCTTGTACATTGAATCAGATATTTTTAGTTATACTTAAATCTTCTTATTTTTTCTCTTTTTATTTCTATATATTTTTTTCTTTTTTCTGTTTTTTTGTTTTATATATATTATTATTTGTTTTTACATTTATAATTAGCATATATCTATATTATGTGCTATTGTGGAGTTTGGCTTATCTCCCATGAGTGGCCCGTCTTGTTTTTTTTTTTTTTTTTTTTTTTTTTCTTTCACTTTTGGGTTATGTCATCTTTGTCTCATTCTTTTTTCTAACTGTTTTATGGTTTCTGTTTCAGTCTCTATCGATATATATTTTTTTTTTTTTTTTTTTTTTTTTTTTTTTTTTTTTTTTTTTTTTTTTTTTTTCTTATCTTGTGGATAATTTATATAATATATCAAAATGTAATATATATTATTTTTTTTTATTTTTTATTTATTTTTACTCTTTTTATTTTTTATTTTTATTTATATTTACTGATTTTTTATATTATTTTTATATTAATTATTTTATTTTATTTTATTTTTTATATTTATTTTATTTTTTATATTATTATTTTTTATTTTATTTATATTTTTATAAATTTTTTTTTTTTTATTATTTTTTTTTTTTTATTATTTTTTTTTTTTATTTATTTTATTTTTATAATTTTTTAAATTTTATATATGTATGTCTTATATTATATTCATTTATATGTATGTTTATTTGTAATTCATTTGTACTTATATTAGCGTAAATCCAATCTCCATTCAATTTATATGTGTCTTCTATTCATTTATATCTGTGTATATATAATCTTGTTTATTTAATATTATTATATATGGGATGTGATAATTTTTTTTTTTTGTATACATATGTAATCTCTAGTATTATATAATATATATGTGTGCATGTGTTGCGTATTCTCTCTAGCTATATAAACCTTCCCCTCTCTCTCTAGTGGAATATATTACGATTCTCTCTCTATATATTTTATACTTAATATATTTGTTTGGTATTATTATGTAATTTATTCATATAAATTCTTGTGTTATATGTATGTATATGTGTATATTTTATTGTTGATATACTTGTTTTTTTTTCTCTATCTATAATATTTTAACATCTTCTGTATATTTTTCATTTATTCTCTTTTTCTAGAATCTATTTTTTTTATTCAGAATATAGTATATTTGTATGTATGTATTTTTTTTATATTTTATATATACCCAATATCTGCTACTCTTCGGCAGAGAAGAGATATGAATAAAATCAATTGTATTAGCATCGCAATGTTTCCATCACAGGCGTAAAGACTTTCTAAAGTTATATCAAGAAGTTACAGTCTATTCATACGGTTACTTTCACATGTGTGAACTTAATCCAAAAACACGTATACGAGTTTTGCTCCGTACTAACATTTTGCCATTCGAAATTGAAACTGTATTCATACCTGAATAATGAGTACCCTAGTTGTTAAATATTTACCTCTTATAAAAAAATTTAAAAAACTGAAAACAGCTGAAAAACGTAAACTAATCTGTAATGATGAAAAATTCATCCAGTGTGTATGCGAAGTCTGCTTAAATCTTATAAAAGGAAATGTTCCTTTAAACAAACCTCAGAAGGTGAAGCTTCGCCGTCATAGAAGCATTATTAAAAAACTCTCTCTAAATATAAAAAATCTGAAAAGTAAAAAGAAGTTACTGCAGAAAGGAGGTGGAGTGTTCCTACCGTTACTTTTTTCCGTCATAGCTCCTTTAATAACTAAGTGGATATCAGAATAATGAAGAAGGTGGCTGTATTACCATATAATGAGTATGAGAAAATGAAGGTATACATAATACTACACATTCGATCACCAGTACCAACAATCAGTCATCTCTACACGCCTCAGACATACAGCCTATACAACACCCTTACAGGGGTTACTTCTACAGCATTCATCAACAATTAACAAACACCTGAGAGTCTCATATCGAATGATTCAGGACCATATCTGCAACCTATACCCCAAAGTTTACATGATCCCAAAAGTTGAACAGGATAAATAATTACAGAAAGAAGTGCTTAGGATATAAATTCAGACATTAACATTCATGAAAAACGTGCCTTATATAACAAGAAGCCATACAGGAAATTATAGATTAAAACTACATCTATAGCCTCATTAAGTAATCATCTCGAATGATTCAACACAACCTCGAGTGTAATCCTGCTGTGAAAAACGAAGCATCCTTTTAAAAAATATCCTGGAGGAGAGCTTACCAAATAGAGGTCGCAACATGAATAGCTTTATATAATATTCTAAAAGATCAATTATCATGGAATGAAATTAGGACAAATCATTATCGATAATGAAATTGTCAAAGGATCAATATTGTTGATTTGATAGCTGATCTCTCACGTGATTGGAAGAAGGTTCCTGTGGCAGGATGGGCCTACCATAAACAAGAACTTCAGACTATTAACTTCCCGAACTTTAATCTTAAATACAAAAAGATTGGCAGACTTGGATAAATATCCCAAGATGCCTAGACCGATACAGTCCTCAGTACCTCTTCGCTTCAAGATAATTTAACGTGTACCAGAGAAGAATAAGAAAAATCCCATACAGTAAACCTCAATGGATTAATTCGTAATTTGTATTATCATATATATATATATTATATATATATATAATATATATAATATATATAATATATATATAATTAAAATTATATATTATTATTACTATATATATAGTATATATATATGGCTGTTTATTTAGTTGAAATGTCGATGATTAAATAAAATATACCATTTTTTACTTATTTCCCTTTTAGTATTATAATATATAATTATATATATATTATATAATCTATATATATATATTATATATATATAATATATATATTATATATATATGAATATATATATATATATAATATATATATATAGTATATATAATTATATAATAGTATATATATATATTTCCCCCTTTAATAATATAATTAATATATATATATATATATATATTAGTATAATATTTATATAAATTTAATATATATATATATAGTATGATATATATATAATATATATATATTATTATATATAATATATATCTATAGTGTTTTAACATTGTGTCAGTTAATTCAAACATGGATAGCGAAGGCGATGTTGATATTTACTTCAACTTGAGAAGAACCAAATAGTTTCCGGAGGGTTTATAGATTCGCTGCAAGTTTCCAAACACTGAGAAAAAAGAGTTGAAAGAATATTTAGGGTGAAGAGGCATTTACTTTACATAAACCTGTCCGTCGAAAATTCCCTCCCGGACAACCATAGCCCATCACATCGATAATGTTTGGCAATTAGATTTAACGGAAATGATTAAATACAGTTCTTATAATGAAGGGTTTCAATATATACTTTTTACTATTGACGTATACTCTAGATACTTATGGTTAAAAGCTTTAAAAGATAAAAAATCAGATACAGTGGCGGCTGCAGTGAGAGAAATTATAAGGGATGATGATAGATATCCAAAACTGATTTGCACGGATAGGGGTAGCGAATTTCTAGGTAGAGAGTTTCAGGAAATTATTACTGAATACGATATAGTATATTTTAACATATTTTCTATAAATAAAGCTGCTATTGTAGAAAGAGTTCAACGTACGATTAAAGAACGAATGCATAGATACTTTACTAAGATGAACACTTTTAAGTATATTGACATACTCGATGACCTAGCTTATTCTTACAATAGATCTTTTCATAGAACTATAAAGACAACTCCTTTAGAAATGCTGAAGACACCATCGGTGATCCAACAAAACAAGAGATGTAAAAATTAAAGATAAATCCCGTATAAACGTGAATGAATATGTAAGAGTGTCTAGAGCTGATGACAGGTTTAGAAAAGGATATGAAGCGGGGTGGTCTAGAGAAGTTTTTAAGGTAGATAGTATAAAAGAATTTCCTAATGAGGGGTTGAAATTATATTACCTCAAAGATTTAGATGGAGAAGTCATAAAAGGAGGATTTTATAAACAAGAAATACAGAAAATACGATTCGATCCTGAGAGTAATATGTATAAAATAGAAAAAAATATTAGGTTCAAAAGGTAGGGGTAAAAATAAACAGTATCTGGTGAAATGGGTGGGCTACCCTAACAAGTTTAATTCATATATAAAAGCTAGTGAAATCACGAAACATTAATCATTAGTCATCGTAATCATGGAGAGTGTAGATCATTTCTATTTAACTCTGCCATCTTCGGCATCTTTGGATCTACATCCTGATAATAAAGTCTCAGATTTTACAACCGAGTTAATGAATCCTATCCAACTTAACAGAGATCTCTATGAGGTAGGACTGTGCGAAATGATATTAGACCCAAATATTGAAAATCTCCCTCGGGCACGTCATTGGATAATGGTGTATATAGAGTTGCAGATTATGTTAAATCTGTATTAAAAATAAAAAACACAACCGATTTAAAACGTGTGACAATTAAAGGTTTGGAATATTTCTATGAAAAATTTGTGTTAAAACGAGGATATTACCGTTCAACCCAATCACATCCACAGTTATTTAAACACCCAGTTTGCTGTAAGTAAGATATGTAAAGATTTAATATACATTATTAATAACCACCCCGGAGAAGACAGGGTATTAATCACTTTAAGATCAATAACTGGAATGAATTTGAGAGACCCTGAAATGTTTATCCTTAAACGTTCAGATTGGTTTCGGAAATGTGTATATGAACACAAAGCTGTAGTAGAACATTCTACTGTTCTAAATAGACATAGTGGAAATAATGAACCTGCCCATACTCTAAACAACAGTCTTAATGACTCAGACATATCTCTCAATTATATATGCATTCCTTCAGAGATGTTACAAGATCAAGGGATGGCTTACGTTTATACAGATATAGTTGACCATCAGTATGTAGGGAATACTAAAGCCCCCCTTATTAAGAGTGGTTCATTTTCCTAAAAAGGGAAAGGTTATATCTTTTCCTAATGTTCATTACTTACCTCTCAGTTGTTCACATTTAGGGTCTGTGCGAATGCATATAAAGGATGTCGAAGGTAGACCGTATCCATTCACAGACGGAACACTATTGTGTAAAGTTCATATTAGAAAGAAACAGACACTTTAACTATAACATGATGGACTATTTTTTTAACAGAGTAGAAAATCTTCCATATATGCTGTTAGAAAACCTTCTAGAAATAAGGATAGGTGTAAGATTATATATAAGTGATGTAGTTAGTTATATTTATTCATTCATTAACTTACTCTCACAGTGTAAAGATAGTGTTTGATAAAAGCTCCGTTAATAATGTATAACGATAGGGTATTCGTTGGAACAAAATTACAAAGAGGGTATGGACTGGGTGGATTTTTCTCTAAATTATGGAGAAGTGCAATGCCTTTATTTAGAAGAGGAGGTGAATATATAGGTAAAAAAGCTATACGAACAGGGATGCATACGTTACAGGATATAGCATCAGGAGCTAACCCTCGCGAGTCCCTAAAAAGGCGAATTACAGATGTTTCAGATGAGATGCTGGATGATGTAAAGCGAAAAATAAGACGCAAAATGACGGGTCAAGGTAAAAAACGTATGAAAATATGCGTTAAGAAAAAGGGTTAAGACTAAAAGACCTCAAAAGAAAAAATGCAATGATGTATTTGCTATTTAATTACTAACTGGCATCTTTTACATAATCATCATCATCATCATACTGTGACCGAATATAAGAAAAACTAAATCCTCGATCCGTTCATTATACGGTCAGCACCCCTACATACAAGATGCATTTCCTCCATCCTTCTAGTCCAGACTGTTGTAAGAGTGAACTGGATCTCTTCTCGATGAACCCCACCCAGATTAGTGTAAGTGAAACCAATTTCATCAGCATCAACCCCATACATTCAATTACCAACACCGATGTCCCTCTAGAGTTCAATATACCAGGTACTTCGGATCAGTATTTAGATCCATCCAAGTGTTTTTATATCTGAAGACGAAACTGACAAAACCCGATGGTACGACCTTCCATCATCTGACGATCACATAGTATACAAGGAATCCAATTTCCTGTATACATGTTTTAATCAGATTGAAGTGTATCTCAATGAAACTTTATACATTAGGTGCAGTCAGCTGCAAATTATCCTTATAGAAGTTATATAGAACATTTATTAAATTATTCCGACGATGCTAAACAGTCTCATCTCCAGTCTTGCGGTTTTTATAGTTTCAAAGACGAGGCTGCACATATAGATAAAGCTGGTAAAACCACAAGGAACACATATGAATTTTACGGACGTTTAAACGGTGACATATCTTCTCTCAAGAAAGACTTATTCTACCAGCTGTAGATACTAGAATTCGTTTAACCCGTTCAAATCCTAAATTCGCTCTTAAAATAAAAAGTAAACCTACTGCTACGGCTGTATGTCCTGAACCTGTTTACAAGTTGCTAGAAGCCTATCTCTATGTTAGAAAAGTGAAATTACTACCCCAGAGACATTTGGAAATCGAAAAATCTCTCTTGAACACTACAGCAAAGTATCCTATCAAACGAGTGGAAACAAAGTTATTTAACTTTACTACAGGTCTTTCAAGTATTAATATCCCCAACATTGTGAATGGTAATCTGCCTCAGAAAGTAATAATAGGTATTGTTGAACTGAAGCAACTCAGGGAAGTTATATAAAAACAGCCTATAAATTCACGCCCTTTTGACTTAAGAGGCATCAGTCTATAATGTAAGAGGTCCAACCTTACTGGCGAGATTATGAAAATGTTATACAATGGATCCGCCAATCTCTAGTTCACGAGACTTTTTACGATCTAATAGGCTAACACTGTTTCATGCAATGAACAGCTGGGACAGGTGATCTTGAAGAATACGCTAGAATAGTAATTATATGTTACGCTCTCACCCTGACCTTTCACGCTTGTAACGCAATCATTTAGAATATTTTAAGAAAGGGGACATTAGGGTTGTTCTCTCCTTTATGGAAGTCACAACACCGAATCCTGTTCTCTGGTTTATCTGACATCCTCAGCTCATTGAAATTGGCAGAGTACGCAAAATATAATCTTGATTTATTAAAGATGAATGAAGAAGATAAAACTGTGTTTAAAAACGAACCTCGATTTATAAGTCTTCGCTATTAACGAAGTAGGATCTGTAAAACTAGAGAAGGATACTGGTTTTGTGTTCAACACTTCACATCGCCACTTACAACAGGAGGACACTGGATTTCTGTTTATAAGGATAAAAATGGCATTGTTCATCTGATTGATTCTTTGGTTTAAAATTTATATTGAATAATCAATATATCCTTTCATTTTTATATAATAATGTAAATTATATAAAAACTATGTCTTACCCTGTTCAACCATCATACTCTAATTTATGTGGAGTTTATTGTATTTATTTCATTATATGTTTTTTAAAAAATATGTGTTTTAATGAATTTGTAAATATATTTGATGCTAAAAATTTGTATGTAAATGACTATATAGTTTCTAATTATGTAATAAATGCATTAAAATGAAATAACTTGATTTTACTACCCTTTAAACTTATATATATATATATATATATATATATATATATATATATATATATATATAATATATATATATATATATATATATATATATATAAATATATAATAGAAAAATATATATATATAGATTTTTATTATATATATATATATATATATATATATATATATATATATATATATCTCCAGAGTTAAATGTATACAGAAATGTAAAAGTTAATGATTCATAAAATTTCACATTGTATATAAAGCTGAAAAGATAAAGTTTTCAGGAAAAATCATGTTTATGACGTCACGTATTTTTAAAGGTTGCTGGTTACAAACCTGTGAATATGATATTCAGTTGAGAACCAACCATCGTAACCATAGCTGTGTTTTGTAATACATTTAAAAAGGTATAGCTATGGGAGTTATAACATATATTCAAAGGTGCTGGTTTATTTTAAAAACCTGGTATACATGTGTCAATTATAATTCAGATTTTTCGACTAGGCATCCTTACACTCCACGTGATCCATCAAAAATCCGCATTGTATATGCATCTGATGGTGTCTATGGTTACAGAGTAAGAGCATCAGCTGCTACGAAAGAGGGGCACGAGATTACATACTTCGATATAACATTAAAGTATAATAATATGATACCTGATATTAGATGACATATAGAGAACATATGGAAACAAGCAATGTGGTTTAAAACATTATAGTCAAATGTGGGAACGATTTTAAAATGAATGATACCACTCCCTATCCATCTAAAAATTTCTTCCAAGATACGTGCTTTAACCGATCAAGATCTTGATGAACATTCAAAGAAGAGGTTAATAACTTATATAATAACAACTATAAGAAATGAGATATCGGGGGAATATGTTACATTTCCATATGGGGACCATCAGGATGTTTGCGGCTGGAGGTGAAAGTTTTATTTATACATGTAAACGCATTTTGTAAATTTTACTAATATACTAATTTGTTTTAATAAAATTTTTTCATCATAAATAAAAAGACTTTTTATTTCTCTCTCTCTCTCTCTCTCTCTCTCTCTCTCTATATATATATATATATATATATATATATATATATATATATATATATTACTATCTAATATATATAAATATATATATACTATGTATATATTCCACCAAGTTTTAATGCAGTTTATTTTTCCACCAGAAATCACGTTCGTGATTTTCGGATAGATCTTGAAACAGTAAAACCCATAGTAAGACAATAAAGCAGTAAAGACAAAGCGCATAGCCAGGGTGAGGGGAGGGGCCCTCTGGGGCTATTTGCGCTACTGCCTTATTGAGTTATAGCTTTAAGGTCGAAAAAAACATGTTTTTATTACAAAAATTTAACAGTGAACAAGGGTTTTGTATAAATAAAAATTAAGAAAGTTTAAGTATAAAATAAAATAACTGTTTCATAGTAGAGAAAACGGATTATTTGAAAGCAAAATACAAAGTAATGTAAACATTTTTATTAAAATAAGTGATATTAACGTATACAATTACGAAATATATTTAGCGTTTGCGCAGTAATATTGCGCTTGCGGGCGCTCGCGTCGTTTCCGGGCCGGGGCGCGCCTGCGGCGCTGGGCAACCCTCGCGTTTCGGTCTTTGCCCACCCTGCGATCGTTAAAGAGTTGACGTGATTCAGCATATGCATCTTCCTCACGCTTTTTCTTCTTTTCAAGTAGAAACCCTAAAGGAGGGTTCTCACACTCATTTGAGAGTTTGGGAACCTCAAAATGAGATCTATGTTATTAAAACATATATAAGTACACTAATATAGAATGTTAGTCAATTTTTACTAATGTCGGTTACCCGGCAACCGGGTCCAACACCGGTCGGTACCGGTACCTACACATGCAATCACTCATTTGAACCGCGCATGCGAGACCTTTCTTTTTTTCTTCTTCTTCTTTTCCTACATCTATCTTCTTTCGTCTTCTTCTAAGCTTTTCTTCTTTTTCAGAGGGGGACCCCCCTTCAAGAGGGGGGTCTCGAACTCATTTTGGGGTTCTGGAAACCCGGAAAAATGAAAGGTTCTACACCGTTGAAAACATAATTGTAGACACCTCATTTGTTCTAAATATTAGCTGGAGCCCCAGAAAATTCCCATTCTGGCACCGCAAGCCACCAGCTCCGGCTCGGCCCAATGGTCGCAAAGTAATTTATACAGATAGCTATTCTATTTCATTTATTCTCTCCTATACACCCAGAATTTCAGCTTTCTAAGTCATTTTTTTAATTTAAGGGGGGCGGGACCCACCCTTTGGACGTAGTCGACTTGAAAACATTGGAATACAACAATGTTGCAACGATATAAGAAAACATGCCAAGTTTGAAGAGAGATACCGATGAGCTCTAACTACTCTTTTGCTATAGATGTGTCATTTTGTCTCATTTCTTGCCCCATAAATGACCCCCGGCTGGGGCCCGGGACTCTGGCGTTCGGGAAAGTAACCACGGGAAAATCTTATTTTTGAGACAATCTACCCCTGTTTGACACCGCGTCATGATGGTTTTTGACGAAGGAGCCATCTGAGAAAAAACCGCATGTTGTGCGTTTCTAAAACGCAACGGCTGAAATCGCCACGCTCGCAATAGCGGCATCGACTCGGCATACCTCAAAACATACTCAGACAACACCGAGCTCGGTTTCATAGCTCAAGAAACAAAAAATTGTTTTTTAGGAAAAGTGAAATATTGATATATATGTTCTAATACTAACTCTTGTTAGGAATGAATCGATTCCGTCGTATACCACAGGAATCGATTCAACAGTGTCGATTATGTACTAATCGATACAAATATCGGATGTATTCAGGCATATACGATATATCGTACTAGAAGGGTTAGAAAAGGGGGGTGGGGGATACTAAACTCGTAGAAGGAACCAACCTACCACATTCTAATATACACCCCTGGTGATCAGTTTATAACATAGGTTAGACATTAATTATTAACCGTGTTCTATGACGTAGGATATGTCACGCTAGAAAAGGCTAGAAAGGGGGGTAGGGTAATACTCATAGAAGGAAGCATCCTAGCACCTTCTATATCAGTCCAATGATTCCCCGTACAATCAACCCTAGGGTAGACACTAAGACGTGTATTCTACAATATAGGTTCCATACGTGCTAGAAGCTAGAATATAGAATATATAGAATATAAAATATAGAATATAGAATATATAGAATATATAGAATATAGAATATAGAAACATGCGACCTTTTCTCGACCGGCGGCACCCTTTGAAGTGACTCCGTTCTTCGCCTTCTTATCAGTTTTTGCGGTTTGCGGTTAGATAAGGAGGTCCACTTTTATGACCTTTGCGGTTTGCGGTTAGATAACTTGGGTTCGTATTCTGTTGTATACTACTAGCCTCCATCCATCCCTGTAATTTTCTTCTACTAATGATTTGCAGTTCAAAATCAAGCGCATCTATATTTCACATTACCGTGACCGATATTATAAGTCACCATAACAAAAAGGATAAATCACAAAGAACTTCAGGGTACTCAAGAGTACTTCAACAGTACTTGGATAAAGAAGAAGCAATTCTAACGTTGCTAGAACAGGTAATTAATTCATTTCTTTATATATAGAAGGATCTCAATTTAATTTCCAAAGGATTGATATGTTCTAGAATCCTTTATCTCCCTTTATTATATAAGATATTGACCATTATTATGGCACTTTGATGTAAAAAAAAACTTAAATGAAATAGTAAAACACATTGTTTAAGTAAATAGCAATATAAAAATTATATAAAAAGATCGCCCTTCTCGATGATGCAGCATCTGTCCTCCATATAAATTTTAATAACATGTAACAATAATTTTTCAAGTAGTTCACATGAAAGATTTTGAAATTTCCCACCCCAATAGATTTAAATATATTATTGTCTTAATAAACCACCATTTTTCCCTTTATATGATTGCTTCTCTTTAAAAAAAAAAGAAAAGAAAGACTATGGTGAAAGTGAAAGCTACAAAAATTTTCATCATAGAAAGTGTGGTATAAAATTGCATAACTGATAAAAATCCTCAATTTGTTTCTCATTTAATCCAGAGTTCAAGAGCTATTGAATTCTCAACATAATTTTTATTGTTCTTATACAGCTCAGAGAAATCGTTTACAATAAATGAATACGTTCAACTAATCCTATTAAGATTTCTTCTGACGATGTTTTCTTAGGTACAGGGAAGATTTTAGTTTTTGAAAGGAAATTTTTAGGAAATTTTGCGAAAGGTAAATTTTAAAAATAATGTCTATAGTTTTCATCCAATCTACATCAAATAAATGTTCTTCATCAGAGAAAGTATTTCTTCGGGTGTTAAAACTTTGATCTCAAGATTTTTTTTTCTTTTTATCTATAACCTTTTGTTTTCTAGTGTCAATCTGAATAAAATTTCGAAAAAGTTCTTCCAATGGGAGAAGTGTTCTAAGCAAAACTTTAAGATTTATTTATCCCTCTTTAAAACAATATAAGAGGAGAAAAGTTATTGTTTATTTTATTATCATATATTTTCTGGAATAGTTCAAAAATTTCACAAAGCTAAAATTTCTTATAACTTTTTATTAATTATCCGATCCATATAAATTTTATGGAGAAGATAGAATTGGGCGAGTTAAACATCTTTTGTTTATATTAAATTTTTGTGTTTCCAACTGTTCTTTTTATTTATTTGTTTTACATTTTTTAAGTTCGGCATCATACACCCGAAAATCAAACACATATTTATTAAAAATTGTCCTTATTAAAAGATATATAAGTCATCCAATTCTGTATACTTTGAATATTTCATAAGGAATGAATGGAGAGTAAAAGAAAATTATTTAAAAAAAAAATTCAATTATTAGAATTTTTAGGATAAACAACAAAAGGATGAACAATAACCGTTTTTTTTTTTTTTTTTTTTTTTTTTAATATTATTTGGGAGAGACAAAAATCTAAAACTTTTACTTAAAACATCTTTTTCTAGTATATATATATATATATATATATATATATATATATATATATATATATATATATATATATATATATTATATATATATATATATATATATATATATATATATTATATATAATACTATATATATAAAATATATACTGTATATATATATATACTATATATATATATTACTATATATATATATATTATATATATATATTATAATATATATATATAATATTATATAATATATATATATATACTGTATATTATATATAATATATATAAGTATATATATATATATATATATATATATTATATATATATATATATAATATATATATATATATAATATATATATATATATTATATATATATATACCGTAAATAAAATTATATTATATATATTATATCATATTATATATATATATATATAATATATATATATAATATAATAATTATATATATATATATATAATATAATATATATATA